>APFE031031070.1:9372-68359 GCA_000404065.3 Pinus taeda
GGAGGAGGTTTCAATGGATTTTATCACAGGTTTACCCAAGTCTGAGGGAAAGAGTTTCATCATGGTGGTAGTTGACAGACTTACCAAGTATGCACACTTTTGTGCATTATCACATCCATTCAAAGCTAGTACAGGTTTCTACTGCATTTATGGAAACAATTCAAAAGCTACATGGAAACCCAAAGATTATTGTAAGTGACAGAGATCCCATTTTCACTGGAAATTTTTGGGAAAAATTATTTTCTTGTCTTGGTACTCAGTTAGCTCATAGCTCATCTTATCATCCTCAATCTGATGGGCAAACTGAGACAGTAAACAAATGTTTGGAAGGATATCTTCGTTGCTTTGTATCTGATAAACAGACACAATGGGTCAAATGGTTGCCTCTGGCTGAATGGTGGTATAACACTTCCTTCCATACAACAACAAAAATGACCCCATTTATGGCACTTTATGGTATCAACCACCATCCATCACATCATATTTAAGAGAAAATTCTAAAGTTCAGGCAGTGGAACATCACATCGAACATCAAAAACAAGTCCTCCAACTCTTAAAGGATAACCTCGTGTTGGCACAGAATAGAATGAAACAACAGGCAGATCAACATCGTAGCGAAAGAAGTTTTGATGTAGGTGATTGGGTATTCATACGGCTACAACCATATAAACAAATGTCCCTCAAGCAAACGAAGAAGGATAATAAATTATCACCAAAGTATTATGGTCCGTACAAGGTGTTGCAAAATATTGGTACTATGGCATACAAATTGGAGCTTCCTGCAGCTTCTCGATTGCACCCAGTTTTCCATGTCTCATGTTTAAAGAAGGTTATAGGCGACAAGCTCTCAGTTCAAACAATATTGCCAGAAATTGATGAGGAAGGAAAAATTATATTGGAATCGGAAGCAGTCACGGAAACAAGAACTCGACAGCTACGAAATCGAACAATTTCAGAGTATCTTATCAAGTGGAAGAACTTATCTGCTAAAGATTCCACATGGGAGGATGAGAATTCTATACAAAAGTATCCAGAACTACTCAAACATTAAGGACAACACTTTTGGTTTCATAACACTCAACCAATGAACAGTAAAGGACACATAACCCACATCTGATCCACCATCTCCCATGCATCTTCATTGGGCCTAAAGTGCTTCCACTACACTTTAACCTGTTTAATTTCTCGATTCTCAAGCATGAGCATATTTCCCTACAATATACAGTGAGGTTTTGGCTAGAATTATCCATATGGTTCTACCTACAATATATACAAGTCAATCACATGATCAACATATTTAACATACTTCTGGAGAAATTACACATGGAAAACACCATGGACTTTAACTCTGAGAGGAAGCGCAAGTTGACAGGATACTAGTCCAATCCTCTCAATAATCTTGAAAGGTCCACAAAAACAAGGTTCCAGCTTAGCACATGATCTAATCCTCAAGAAGCTCTTCTTGGGCTTGATGCTCAAGCACATATGTTCCCAACCAAAAACTCCTTAAACAACTTGTTCTAATTCGCATAACATTTTTGTGTGTCCTACATTGCCTTTAGATTCTTCTCGATAACTTGTATTTCCTATTCCCTCTCTACCAATATGTTTGGTTCTATCAATATGTTGTAGCAGCTACAAACACCATCCAAAATTTTTCCTTCACTTCGTTTTGGAGCCTTCCTACCAACCTCTCATAGCACCTTGTCTTGCTTCGTCAAGTACATAAGATTTAGTATTTTTCTTACACAAAAGCAACATGTCTATCACAGCTTGATGCATTCCCCTCACACAATGATCACTCGGACTTGGTCCAGTTGCAGGCTAAGAACTTCCCCCAAGAAATTGTACATTTCTAGAGAGAAGCAATCCTTCCCTCCATAAATTGCACAATCATGTCTAGAAACCTGTTGGGCTCTAGAATTGCGCGATTTTGCGAGCTAACACTCGCAGTGAAAATTGTACAATTTCCCTAGTAGGGATGTTCAACCGAAAATTTGCATAAATTTGGGTAGCATTCTACTGCTCTACACATAAATTTTGCAAATCTCCTAGGCAGCCAGTCGAGCTCCCAGACAGAAATGTACATTTTTCAGACGCACTTGCACAACTTCATGCATGAGTAGTCTGGTTGAATAGTTCCACCAGGAACCAAAGAAACTTGACTTGCATGCATGGCTTGCTTTTTCTTAGAATAGAAGAAGGAAACATGAACAAGGCATCCCATGATTCAAGGAGCTATTTTTAACAGCTAGAGGTTACATACAAAGTTGTTTTAGGAACTTTCCTGCAAGTGTTACTTTTTCCTTGATTTGTGGCATGTGCATCATGAGCCAATACTTATTCATTCGACACATCAGACCTAATTATTTCACATTGATATTGGAGCTCTGACATCCCACAACACATCCAAGACTCTTTGACACATCCATCTCAGCTATTCACGGGAAGTGGTCTCAACTTGTATTTTTTAGCATTTTGTTCGCTTTGTGTGTATTCACTTGTGTGAGTGTTGTTTTCTTGATTTCTTTGAACACTTGCTATTGTTTACATGTATACTAGCTTGTCCTAGCTCTATATCAGTTTTCACTATTGTCGCATGCATGAAACTATTTTGCATGAACGGTCGCCGATTCGATGACTCGCCTCACCCACATGCATGTTGATCTGTTTAGTAAATATTTCATTCATGTTTGCATGAATTTTCAATCACTTCTTCTTTAACTTAGTGTCACCGTGCATTCCCTTTCATATTTGCTTTCAGTTGCCTGTCAGGGAGTCGAGCCAACCATGGCCCGGACTATGCCTTCCCTGAGACAACATTGAGCAATCTAGGGAAGGAAGGTTTTGTCCTCTCCAAAAATGTGAATTTCTTCCTAGCACTATCCCCTAGGACTGTTTTGTGCATTTCTAAGCAACAATAACTATTGGCCCAAAAAATTGGGCAATGTACTACCTCACCCTACAGTCACTCCTTGCTGAAATTCTGCATTGCGCAATCCCAACAGCCAGCAGCCAGTATGGATTGTGCATTACACAAGTCCAGTAGCTAGCCTTGCCTCCTAGATAGCCCAGACTACCTTTTTCGAAGTCTTGGTAGCGAATCACCCGGCCTCCGAGAAGAAATTGTGCAATCATTCCCATCCATTTCCTTGGTATGTGTGGTGTCATTCCCCAAATTTTAGTTTGGTTTTCGCTAACATATTTATTTCCATGCACACTTCTTGTCTCCAGATATTTTAGGCATTCATATGTCTCAATGGCTTCCAAGAGAATAGGATCATAGAACACTGATGGAAATGCAGTTGGACCAATAGTTGGCGAGTGTCCTCTGGTGTGCCGATCTATGAAGATACAAAGTTGTATCTATGCAAGGACATCAAACTGAACACGCAAGAGGTCAATGAAACATTTGTAGGCACTTTCAAGAAAGGCCTTGAAGGCAATCAGGGGTACATGAAAATTCACAAGTCCGGTTTGTACATGATTGCATGCATATACGCCATGTTCCCATGCATGAACATGATACACTGGATCATCTTTCACATTGATCCTGAGACGATGACCTTGAGCAATGTTAGTGAGATGAAGATTACGACATTCTAGGCATGAGATTATGATGAGATGTATCATATGTGAGAGCCTGTGACTTTCATCAAGACCCCATTTAGTTTACCCAACAATAATGCTAATTCTAGAGACATTCTGAAGGATTGGGTGAAGGAACCGACTTGATTCAGGTTGAAACCCAACAAGATATACAAGACAAAGTTATTGAGGAAGGAATACCAATACTTGGTTACATTTTCTTGTCACCTGTATGGAAAAGCAGACACAAAAACCTTACCACAAAGTTGGTTGATTGCAGTGGAACAAGTGGCTATAGAAGGAAAACCGTGTAAGTGGTCTAGCATACTAGCTCATCCGCTGAAGGAACAAGTAACAAAGGCTTGACAGCTACCCATAGGTATGAATGTAGAGATTTACATGTCGCCTACATCTTAGATGCAGTCTATGCCTGACAGGAGTTCCCGGGTTTGGAGTGTTCATGGTCACCAAGGAAGATTGTTGTGAACACATATTTGAAGTTGTTGTCTGAATGGAGCTTCAAAGGAGTAATCACATGGTTTTCCGGTAATTTTGTCACCTGAGTGTACAAGATGATATTTGAACACTATCCACCCTCCATGTCGATTGAAGCAATGGACACAATGATAGGCATTGTTGATTGGTATGCCTCACCATCCGACACCTTCATCCAAATTTTCAACAAGGAGAAGCCTCCACTTGTTCCAACAAAGTTTGCCTTGGACGTACTTATCATTCAAGAAGTACCATTTCATATCTCAGTAGGATTGACAGCTAGACTACATCGGAAGAAGAAGGCACCTTGGCTTGCTCATCCGTTGAGGATTGGGTTATATGAGACTCAGAGTATCAAGCAAGTGGATATCAAAGAAGAATAGAAGAATAAGTACCCATTCGACCTCCGAAGCTACAATTTGTATGACCCACATTATATTGTGAAGGATCACTGCATGAGAGTTCAGTTCAACTTGATCCACAGGGCATGTCATTTGGCCGAGGAGGTCCCATGGAGATATTTCTATACTTTCTCGAAAAGCAATGAATAGGTTAGCTTCAATGTTAAGTGATTAGCAAAGAAACATGAAGCAACATCATGGAGAGCACCAATACCAACTATAGTAGCAATGGTAGTGGAGGCAAGCAAACCTATGCATGACAAAGGTAAGAGGAAGATTTTCGATTGCATGGAGGAGGAGTAAAGTTGCAAGTTTCAAGCAGATCCACTTGTAGAGCAAAAAACTATGCCTATAGAGGCAAAGAGGGACCAACGTGACAAGCAAATCGTGTGAAGGCAGAGGGATAAGAAAAGAATGGAAGAAGCAGAGAAGGAGTTGCATGAGCTAAGGGAGCAACTCTGAAAGGAATAACATATGTGAAAATAGGAGAAGGAAGCACAGCCGTAGCAGACACAGCAAGGGGTGTGACATGTGTAAACAGATGAAGCAGTGCCTATAGAAGAAGTTGATTCATCTGAAAAGCTAGCATTAGGTGAAAAGGGTGAACCATCACAAGGGCAAGACTTCTCTCATAAGGTAGAACAAGCACTTCAACAGTTGGATGCATACATGGAGTAGCAGGAGTTGGAACAGGACACTGACCTCATGCCTCACCAAAAAGAGGCCGATTCAACTGCTTTAATGCATCCTGATGATGAGCAAGTCTCAAATGACCAAGGAGGCACTGAGTTCCTTGGTGATTTGCCAGAAGAAGAGATGCACAACATCTAGTTTTATGAATCCCAACAGAGAGTTGTGTAGTCTAGCAGAGTGTCAAATTCAGAGGATCATATGTCTCCTATGCAAGTTGAGGAATGGGTGACAATGACTAATGTGAGAAAACATCGAGCTACCTTTGACGATACAACCAGAGTGTATTTCGAAGCCACTAACTCAAGTGTTCGCTTCCTAATAGCTGAGAATGAGTGAATGGAAAAGGAACTACAAATGACCAAGAAAGAAAGAGACTTGGTGACAATGTCTGCCCGAGTTGAACTAAAGAAGGAAATACTAGATTAATTATTGTCCCTTGACACAGTTACATGAGAATTTACTCCAAGTTTGGTACCATGCACAAGGGAGTTGTCCATCTCAACAGTTGGCAGTAGTGATGTGATATAAGAACACGTATCTTAATTAACTTGCATGCTGGTGTTGATGACATGCAAACATGGATGATGAAGTACAAGGGAGCCCCACTTCACTTCCCTGAGCTAATGATGGCCAATGCATTTGAGCAGAAGGCACATATCCAGAGTTAATCCATAATTATGAATATCTCCCACAGTTTATCACTAGCATACATGCTTCCCATGCATGAGTATTTAAGAGTATCGATGTTGTAGTGTGCACACATGTGATCCCATCAGTTGAGACTCTCACCCAGGCAAAGAAAAAGAAACAGGTCCAACTTGAGCTTGACTCATACTTCAATGAGTTGATGTGCATTTCCACCAACCCAAACTTTCCCATCAGTGTAGAAATCATACACAAGTATGTTGTTGGTCCGGCACATTGAAGATAATGATGTGCATGCTTTCAAACGACTTGGATAGGGGAACCTGATCAATGTACCTAAATGCTATGGATGCAAGAGTTATCTTTCAGACAGATGTCACCACGGAACACACGGACACCATCAAGGACTACAGATCTTGGCATTAATATGTTACTGTTGATCAGCATGAGGATGTTGAGGAGTTGGACTTCCATGGTTGTCTAGGTCAGAGTGATGTCTAGCTTGGCTTGCTCAAGCCATTTTGTTAACATAGGTACATGTGCAATATAATGTTAAGTCTTTTCAATTGTAATTCAAGTGTCAATAGTTCGATGGAACAATGATAGAGTAGGAGAAGAGTCATGAAGGTAGTTGAATGGTCACAAAGGAGAATGTGGAGGACCACTCCGCCCTTTTCTATAAATTGTCCCTCATAACTCCTTGTAAAGGATTTTTGTTAGACAATATTTCGATAAGACTATCTTGGAGAGAGCTTGGATAGTATTGTAATGTACCTTGGATTCTACACTGCATAGAGCGAGTACATATTTTTGGAGGAGCATCCGAATGTGGCTATAACATTCCACCATTGGGGATAGTGGGTGTACATGGATGTATTGTATGACTGGAACTTACAGTTATTTATATAATAAGAGCTAGCACGTTTCATGCATATGTTATATTGTATTCCACCTGTATTCTTTACTCTAAATGACATATTTATTTGATTTCTTACTCATGCATGTATGGATTCTTCTGTATGAACATGTATGAATCTTTGTGAAATGTGTTGATTGGTTTAACCATCACTTTGGATTAGAAGTTGGCTTGCTTTACAGCTTGTGATGCATATTCGCTCCTGTGTTCCCCTTGCATCTGAGTACTACTACAGGTTGCCAAGAGGCACACTCATCTCAACACCTATGTGTTAGAACCTCTCATGCACCTTCCTTGACTCACCGCAGTGGTCACACCCTTGCTACTGATAGAGTTATCTTACCTTCCTTTGTGTGAAATCGCGGTCAAGGCATTGCTATATGACCAAATGTAGGGAGTACTACACCAAACGGTCTAAGGTCTAATTAGGACTTCTTCCTGGGGAGATCCCCTTGACATGTTGGTGGGTCTAGCACCATCAACATTTTTGGTGCTAGAAGGAGGGCCTGATGAAAAGCTCTGTCCTCTCATCTAGTTTTTAACCTTTCATACCTTGCATGGATTCTTGAACTCTTCTCCCTCCGCAATGTTTCTCAAATTGGGAAGATGTCTCCATCACAGGGGATTTTTTCGATCTCTTTCCACTTACACATATGATGGTGAAGGCGATGTGGCCTAACCCGAGTACTTACATGACCTTCTTTCCATGGTTCATGAGGAATGTGGGTGTTCTGATGAGCAGGCCATCTTGCTACTTTCACACACACTTCGTGAGTCTTCACGTCAATGGCTACTTAGCCTATCGAATGATAGCATGCACTCACTAGAGAACTTCTACGATCTCATTGAAGACACTTTCTATCATTTTCATCCAGACTATATTGACTGAAAACTTAACAAAAATGGAAGGTTGTGCATGAATCAATTACAGATGTTTGGCAGCACTTCTATGACTTACAGTTTCAAGCTCCAAGGAGCCAGATGAAATTTTCCTATCTTTGGGACCAGTTCGAGTATTTCCTTAAGAAATGTTCTTGTCCGAAGAAGAAGCTTGAGATCAAGCCTCGCTCAACATTCTTGAGTGAGGGAGTTGCGCAATCTCATCTAGATGTAGTCACTGTCTCAACTAATTTCCTCCCTTCCCTTCATTCAAGAACTCCACCACTACTGAGTGATGTTGATGATCATGCTCACACACTTGTTCAACTTTCACATCCTCCCAACATCACTTGACTCAATTTTCAACAGACTTGGTTGTGAGTCCTTCTAGTTCTCATATGAATTTTTTTCTACGACCTTGATCTTCGCACTTCGGTGTTCCTCCAAATGATACTATCTTGTGTTCATCCATTATGTACTCTTCACTTCTTGCGAAAGAGATACAAGCCACTAATAGAGCTGGTGTTGCACAACCAACATGCACTATCATTCACAAAGAGTATGAGTGGGAGCTTTAGCATCAACTCTCAGCCAAGGATGACTCCCTTCCATCTAAAACCACTCTGTTCTTTCCTAACATCATTGGTTAATGTGTCATCCATGATTTCACATGTGTGTCTTCATCCACAGATGCACCCATTATTGATCACTCGCATGACTCACTGAATGTTGGTCCATCATTCGATAATGGACACGATGACTTATTCATTGAAAATCCACTTGATCTTTCATTTGTATTTTCTTGAAACAAAGAGGATTAGTTTGTTCACTTTTCATATACCTCTCTATTTGATTCATATGATCATGAGGATGCCAATGAATTAAATTATTTTTCTGATCATGGTGGTTGTGCTCCATTTTTTTCCATATTTGATCACAATCATGGCTCTATTTCAATTGATGTTTCAAAGCCATTGGTTTATGATGATCTATCTGATGAAGAAGTTGAAAGAACCAAGACTATTAATGCACTTCAGCCTGAGCTGATGGTTATGTCAAGTCATCGCTCTCTTGGGGTTAGTCTCACTTCTGATCATGAAATTGTTCAATCACCCAAGGCTTGTCAACACTCATCTATATGCATTAAAGATGCATCTCACACGCAGATCACGCTTCCTTGACTCAAACTGCATGATCCTATCGCTCATGAATTGGAGGAATTTTACATCGTAACCACTCATTCGTGACGTATGCTATCTTTTTTTCTTTCCTTTCCTTTCATGTCACAGTCAAGAGTGTGCTTATGCTTCAAAGTTACACACAGTGTCATACAACACTATGATAAGTCCAGAAACTGATCATCTTGCACTTGTACTCACTTATGTCCTGTGGGCACTTTGAGACATGAAGTGTGGTTGTCTCCATTGTTATATCTTTCTTGCTTTCTCGTTCATATAATTTGGTTGCTCGCAAACCATGCCTTCACTAACGTGGATCAACCAATCCACCACTAGTTGCATTGGAAATATCACTTCATGTGCTTAGGCCCATGAACCATTAGTGTAGGAGTAGAGTAGTGTTTACTTTATGTCAGTTTGCTTGCATTCTTGTTTTCTTACTCGATTTGTTTGCTTGTTTGCCTACTTTCTTGTTTTCATACCTGCTTTGCTTTCTCTTTTTCTTCTACTCTTTCTTTTATTTTTTTTCTTTTAGTTGTCTTGTTTCATTCGTAGGTTAGTTTCTTATCAAAACCATGTATGAATCTTGAAACGAGCTGGGTGAAGTACAAGAGGAAATGTATAGCTATCACTACTTGGTTATCTGTCATCTTGCCTCTGTATGAAGAACTTGTTACATTTAGTTCATGATACGTCGAAGGAAAATACATACTTTTCGAAGTGAACCTTGGTAAAAACACAATGCTTGCGTGCTAATTAGTGTCACCTTCTCTAGTTAGTTGTTTTTGGGTTAACCCTTATCAGCTCAATCAAGTAGAGTAAGGTGAGGGGGAAAACCTTAACAGGAATGTCAAAGATATACTAAACTAATTCTCTACCAGAACAATCTCTTCTGCTCTCAATAAGTTGGGATTTTAGCCTCTGCCTCTGAAATGAATAAGTTCTATGCATAGTTAAAAAAATAAAAAATTTGAAGAAAATTAAAAGTAAAAAAATTATAAATGAAAGATGAATAAGGCGAGAGAAGAGAAAGGGTTCCTACGCAGGGAGGTGTTGCAAGTGACTTCGCCAGGGTACTGACCAAGCTCGCTGGCAGTGGAGCCATGCTTGTGTTCGTATGTGACTCCGACCGAGTGCTGCCTAGGCCTGCTAGCAGTGGAGCAACACTAGAGATGAAACTAAGACTCTGACAACTATACTACTTGTACACCAATATACCCCTCAACCCTAATCGAAACAACTATGTGGCCTTGGCTTGGAATGTGTGTCAATCGACCAAGATTTTGGTAGGTGCTACATCTTATAATAAAGCTAGTGTGAAACTAAGATGAGTTGAGAATTGAACAATTATTTTGGAAGTGTTAGACTTGATTTTCACAAACAAAGTCCATTTAGAGAGCTAGAGTTCTACTAGTGTGTCACCAAGTGTTAGCAGCTACAACCACCCTCCAAAATTTTTCCTTAGCTTTGCTTTAGAGCCTCCCTACCAACCTTTCACAACACCTTGTCTTTCTTCGTCAAGTACACAAGCTTTAGTGTTTTTCTTGCACAAAGGCAGCCTGTCAATCATAGCTTGATGCACTCCCCTCACAAGTTGATCACCCAGACATGGTCCAGCTATAGGATGAGTAGCTCCCCCAAGAAATTGCACATTTTAGGAGGGCAACCAGTCTTCTCTTCAAAAATTGTGCAATCCTGTCTCACAACCTGTTGTGCTCCAAAATTGTATGATTCTGCCACTCTAGGAAAATCTGGGCAGCCATTGTGCAAATATGGGAAAATCTGGGTAGCTACTTTGCCAAGAAATTTTGCAAATCTCTTGGGAAACCAGCCCAGATCTGAGGTAGAAATATGATTTTTTCCCGAATAGTTGCACATCTTCATGCATGAGTAGTCCGGTTGACCAGTTCTACAGGGTCGAGTGAAACTTTACTTGCATGCATGGCTTGCTTCTTCTCGGAATAGAAAAACGAAACATGCAAAAGGAATCCGATGATTGATGGAGATATTTTTAGCAGTTAGAGGTTACACGCAAAGTTGTTTCAGAAACTTGCCTCCAAGTGTCACTTTTTCCTCAATTTTTGGCATGCACATCATGATCCAATACTTATTTATTCGACACATAAAAGCTCATTATTTCACATCAATATTGTAGTTCTGACATCCCACAGCACATCCATGACTCTTTGACACATCCAGCTCAGCTATTCATGGGTAAGTGTCCTCAACTCGTCTTTTTCAGCATTTCTGTCGCTTTTTGTGTATTTTCTTGTGTGAGTGTTGTTTGCTTGATTTATTTGAATACTTTTTGTCTTTTACATGTATACTAGCTTGTCCAAGGTCTATTTCATCTTTTGTTGTTATCTCACAGCTGTCGGATGCATGAAACTATTTTGCACTAACGATCATCGATTGAGTGACTCGCCTCACCCACATGCATGTTGATCTATTTACTGAATCTTTCATTCATGTTTGCATGCACTATAAATCACTTCTACTTTCACTTAGTGTCACCATGCGTTCACTATCATGATTTCTTTCAGTTTCCCATTGGTGAGTTAGGCCAACCATGGCCCAGACTCTACCTTCACTGAGACAACATTGGGCAATCTGGGGAAGGAAGGCTTTGTCTTCCTCTCCAGAAATGTGCTTTTATGTTTAGCATTGTCCTTGAGGATTGTTTTTTACATTTTTGAGGGACAATGTCTGTTGACGCAGAAGATTGTTCAATGCAGTCCCTGAGCCTACAGTCACTCCAAGTTGGAATTGCGCAATCCTAGTTGCCAACATCCAGTCTAGATTGCGCAAGTTGCAAGTCTAGCAGCTAGTCTTGCCTCCCAGATAACCTAGACTGCCTTTTGCATAGTTGTGGAACCTAGTCACCCAGCCTCCCAGAAGAAATTGCTCAATCTTGCCGATCAGTTTCCTAGGTATTTGTTGTGCCATTCCTCAAATTTTATTAGGTTTTCAATAACATACTTCTTACCATTCATGTTTCTTGTCTATAGATATTTTAGGTGTTCATATGTCTCAATTTCTTCAAAGAGAACAAGGTCACAAGACATTGATGGATATGCAGCTGGAGGAGAAGTTGAGTGAGTGTCCTTTGGTCTGTCGATCTATGAAGGTACAAAGGCATCAAATTGAAGTGGCAAGATATCAATGAAACATTTTTAGGCACTTTTAAGGAAGGCGTTGAAGACCATCAAGTGTATGTGAACATTCACAAGTCTAGCTTGTACTCGATTGAATGCAGACACCCCACGTTTCCATGCGCGAACAAGATACATTGGATCATCTCTCAAATTGATCCTGACACAATGACCTTGAGTAGTGTTAGTGGGACAAGGTTGCGACCTTCTAGGAATGATATTATGATGAGATGTATCAGACGTCAGAGCCCATGACTATCATGAAGACCCTATTCATCTTACCCAACAATAGTGCTAATTCCAGAGACATCCTGAAGAACTAGGTAAAAGAGCTAGCTTAATTTAGGTTGACACCCAACCAGATCTACAAGACAAAGATACTGACGAAGGTGTACAAATACTTGATTATATTTTCTTGTCGATTGTATGGCCAAGAAAGCACAAAAAAATTCCCACAAAGTTGGGTGATCGCACTGGACCAAGTGGCTAGAGAAGGAAAACCATGTAACTAGTCCAACATATTGGATCATCAGTTGAAGGAACAAGTAATGAAGGCTTGAAAGTCACCTGGAGGTATGCATGCATAGATTTACATGTTTTCCTACATCTTGGATGTAGTTTGTGCCCGACAGGAGTTGTCGGGTTTTTAGTGGGAATGGTCATTCGCGGAGACTATTGTGAACACATATTTCAAGTTGTTGTGTGAATAAAGCTTCAAAGGAGTAATCACACAACTATCCCATCATTTTGTCACCCCAGTGTCCAAGATGATATTCGAACAGGATCCACCCTTCATGTTGAAGGAAGCAATGGAGGCACTGATAGGCATTGCTGATTGGTATAACTCACCGTTTGACACCTTCATCTGAATTTTCAGTGTAGAGAAGCCTCCTCATGTTCCAACAAAGTTTTCCTTGGACTTACTTATCATGTTGGAAGTAGCATATCATATCTCAGTAGGATTAACAGCTAAACTGCATTAGATGAAGAAGGCACCTTGGCCTGCTCTTCCATTGTGAATTGGGTTATATGAGATTCATAGTATCAAGCAAGTGGATGTCAAAGAAAAACTAATGAAGAAGTACCCATTTGACCTCCAAAGCTACAATCCCTATGACCCACATTATATTGCGAAGGATCACTGCACGAGAGTTTAGTTCAACTAGATCCATAGGGCATGTCATTCGGTCGAGGAGGACCCATGTAGATATTGCTACATTTTCTTCAGTCTCAATGAATAGGTTGGCTCCGTTGTGGAGTATTTAGTGAAGCAACATGAAGCAACATCATGGAGAGAACCAGCAACAATAGTAGTAGTAGTGGTAGTGGAGGCCAGCATACTAGTGTGTGACAAAGGTAAGAGGAACATTCAAAATCACATGGAGAAGGAGGAAAGTTGTATGTTTTGAGTAGATCCACTTGTAGAGAAAGCAGCTATGGCTATAGAGGCAAAGAGGCACAAGCACGAAAAGTGAATTGCACGAAGGAAGAGGGATAAGAAATTAATGGAAGAAGTAGAGAAAGTGTTGCATGAGCTGAGGGAGAAACTCCAAAAGGAACAAGAGCTACGCAAATAAGAGAAAGAAGCGTAGCAATGGCAGATACAACAGGGGGTGCAACATGTGTAAATAGATGAATCAGTACCCATACAAGTAGTTGATTCATCTAAAAAATTGGCATCAGGTGAACAAGGTGAACCATCGTAAGGGAAAGACTTCTCTCATAAGATAGAATAAACACTTCAACAGTTGGATGCAGACATGGAATAGCAGGAGTTGGAACAAGAGACCTATCTCCTACCTCACCACAAAGAGGTTGATTCACCTAATTCAATGCATCTAGATGATGAGCAAGTCTTGAATGACCAAGGAGGCACTGAGATCCTTGGTGATCAACCAGAAGAACAAATGCACAACATCTCATTTGATGAATCCCAGCATAGAGTTGTGCAGTCTCGTAGAGTGTCAAATCTGGAGGATCATACGTCTCGTGTGCAATTTGAGGAATGAGTGATCATGATTGATGTGTGAAAACATCCAACTGCCTTGGCCGATGCAACCAGAGTGTATGTCGAAGCCACTAACTCAAGTGTTCGCTTCCTAATAGCTGAGAATGAGAGAATGACAAAGGAACTAGAAACAACCAAGCAAGGAGGAGAATTGTTGACAATGTGTGCCCAAGCTAAACTGAAGAAGGAAATACTAGATGAATTATTGTCACTTGACACAGTTATGTGAGAACTTTACTCCAATTTTGGTACCATGCACAAGGTAGTCATCCATCTCAACGGTAGGCAGCAGTGATGTGTTAGAAGAGCAGATATCTTGATGAACTTGCATGGTGTTGTTGATGACATGCAAACATGGACGATGAAGTACAAGGGAACCCCACTTCACTTGCCTAAGATGATGATGGCCAATGCAGTTGAGTTGAGGGCACGTATCCATAGTCAAATCTAGAATTATGAACAACCTCCATAGTTCACCACTAGCATACAGGCTTCCCATGCACGAGTATTCAAGAGTATGCATGTTGTAGTACACACACATGTGATCCCATCACTTGGGACTCTCACCTAGGTGAAGACAAAGAAACAGTTCCGACTCAAGCTTGACTTGTACTTCGACAAGTTCATGTGCATTTCCACTAGCCTAGACTTGGCCATCAGTGCAGACATCATGCATAAGTATGTTGTTGGTCTGACCACAATGAAGACACTTTCAGACGATTTGGACATAGGAACACACGAAGTGTACCCATGTGTTATGGATTCAAGAGTCAGGTTTCAAACGGATGTCACCACGGAACACATAGACACCATCAAGGACTATAGATCTTCGCATCAATATGTTACTATTGACGAGCATGAGGATGTTGAGGATTTGGACTTCCATGGTTGTCTAAGTTAGAGTGATGTCTAGCTTGGCTTGAGAAAGCCATTTTGTTCACATAAGTACATGTGCATTGTAATGTTAAGTCATGTGAAGTGTAAGTCAAGTGTCAATAGTTGGATGTAACAATCATAGAGTAGGTGAAGAGTCGTGAGGGTAGTTGAAAGGTCACAAAGGGGAATGTTAAGGGCCACCCCAGCCTTTGCTATAAATAGTCCCTCATAACTCATTGTAAAGGTTGTTGGTCAACCAAGCTTCCAATAAGACTATCTTGGAGAGATCTTGCATAGTATTGTAATGTGCCTTAGCTTCTCCACTACACAAAGCTAGTAGATCTCTTTGGAGGAGCAGGGAGATGTGGCTATAACACTCCACTGTTGGGGCTATCGGGTGCACATTGGTGTGTTGTATGACTAGAGCTTACACTTCTTTATATAATAACAGTGAACATGTTTCATGCATATGTTGTATTGTATTCCAATTTTCTTGTTTACTTTATATGACATATGTATTTGCTTTCTTATGCACACATGTATGGAATGTTCTTTATGAGCATGTATGAATCTTTCTAAAATCTATTGATTGGTTTAAGCATCACATTGGATTTCTAGTTGACTTGATTTCCATCTTGTGATGCATATTCAGTTGTGTGTTCCCTTTCTATCTGAGTACTGCTACATGTTGCCAAGGGGCGCACTCATATCAACCCACCTGTGTCAGAACCTCTCATGCACCTTCTTGACTCACCATAGTGGTCACACCCTTACTACTAATAGAGTTATCTTATTTGTCTTTGTACGAAATCACGGATAAGGGATTGCTATATGACCCATTGTTGGGAGTCCTACACCAAACAAGCTGAGGTCTAATTGAGACTTCTTATCGAGGATATCCGCTTGATATGTTGGTGAGTCGAGCACCGTCAACACAATACCTTATTCACTAGATCACTCCAACTGATGGGGGTTTTACAACTCCTCCAATGAAATGCTTCATATAGTCTGAGCCTCAAAAATTCCTAGTACCCATTATTCTAATAAAACTGAACCAATGGAAGCTACTCATCCCATTTCTCTGTTGATGCATCATGTGTATCCCCAACATATCCTCCAATATCTTGTTGACCCTCTCTATCTGTTCATTTTCCTGCAGATGATAAGTTGTGTTGAGGGCCAACTCTTTACAAAAACCTGAAAATAACTCTTTCCAAAATCTAGTAGTGAATATCCATGTCTGACATAATCTCCTTTAGAAAACCATGCAACCTCGCTACATTTATGATGAATCCCTATGCCATATTACTAGATGAATATGTAGACTTCACTGGAATGAAGTGTGCTACCTTTGTCAACCTGTCCACCAAAACCATGATGGAATCATGTTTTCTAGATGTCCTTGACAAACCTGTGATGAAATCCATGGAGATGACCTCCCACTTCCACTCTAGAATCATAATCAACTCTATTTGTCCACCTAGATTCCTACATTCTACTTTCACATGTTCACAGTCCAAACATCTAGCCACAAACTCTATCACTTCCTTGTTTAGATTTGACCAATGACAGTTATTCTTGAGTGTTGCCAATGTGTTCTATTATCCTGGGTGACATAAATGCAATTTTTCATGAAACTATCACAATATTGTCTTCTTGAGTTAACTGATGTCTAACACATATATCACGTCCCTAAATTTGATAATCCACATCTTGAACATGTGTACCCTATTCTATGTTAGGTCCCTATAATACTAGTGTGTTTCCTCATTTTTATTTTTAGTGTATTCCCCTTATTATTATTTTTATGCCCATGTAGTCCCCATATTGCTATTATTGTGCCCCATAGAAGCCCACTATTGCTATTTTTTTGCCCTTACATTAATATTGTTATTATTATTATTGTGACGCCTTAGACTCCTATATATAGAAAGTATGTTTTGTCATTTGAATCATCCAATAATTGCTCATTTTTATAATGTAAAGGAGGTTTCACCCTTGATGAGGCTAATTTTGATGTCGTTGATCTACCTCTTCTTCTATTTTGTGAGTTGGTTGCATAACATTTTGTATTGTAGCTTTGGATTCTAGTGTTTCGTTGTTTCAAACAAATCATTGTGGAATTTTTGCTATAAATTTTTTTTGTTGAAGCTTCAGAAGTTAAAAGTAAAACCACATGGATTCAAAATCTTGGTTAACCTCATGTACGAATTTAAGATCTTGTCTCACTATATTTTTGAAGATATGATCTGAGGAAGTTAGGGTTTTTGCATGCTCCCGAATTCCATCACAAATATGTGACATTGGGAAAATCATCATAATTTTATCTCTAAGCATTAGATTTAAATTTTGGAAGAAGTGAGAGAAAGAGGATGGACTTTAGTTTTTTTAATGTCATTTTCAGGCCCGTGGGTATAAACAGTGACACGTGGCACTCTGTATAAGTTCATTGTATTGAACGAGTTTATAATAAGGCCATCATGGGAAATTTGGAATAACTATTTCTTGAAGAATCCAATCTTGATTAGACTTGTGGGGCTGTAAATAGGACTCATAGGGATACCCCATGAAAAATCTCATACCTTAGAGATCTCAAATTACAGATATACAACAAGTTCAATATCGAGCTCCTACAAAGTGAAAAGAAGGTATGTAGTTTTTAAAATTTACATAAGTTTTATTGCGAAACATAGTTTGATGTGATTCAAAGGGCATAATGAAGCATTATTATCATTAATTGATTCCCTGTAGAAATAAAATTGAGACACCTAGCAAGATTCTTGAAATCTTCACTATGACACATGAAGAAGATGAAGAGATGCAACATGATATATCGAAATTGCAAGACCAAGTGCAACAAATTTTGCTCCCACAAAAGGTAACAAAAGCTAAGACAGATGCTATAGAAGAAAAAACAAAAGGCAACATGGAATATTTAAAGAAAGAGTTGTCAAAATTTCTACAAGAAATGCTTCCTAATGGAAAAGATGTAGTAGAGGAAACTCTTGATGACAACAAAATAAATTTTAATCATGGGGAAAATCCAATATTTCAGCTTTTTCAACCACTAAATCATGCCTTTCTTTCCAATGGTTTACTATTCCTTTGAATTTTTTTTTCAACCATTGGATCATGTCTCTCTATCTGGTGGTATACCATTCCTTTGACATTTTTAATATTACATATTCAATTTTAATGGTCCCTATTGTTATTATGTTCATACAACCCTATTTGAACAAAATTTAATCGTGTTGTCTATTTCATGTCTAATGAAATATCTAGGTTATAATGTGTTATTTGGTATTATTTAAGTCCTAAAATTGTATTATTTTTATTACTTTTTATAAAAAAAATTATATTGTATTATTGTTTATTACCTTTTATTTTATTTTTAAAGGATTTTATTTCAAATATTTTATCCCACTTATCATCATTCCGACATGAAAAATTTATTAATATCGTGTATGTTTCATGTACCTAAGTGTATTTTTCAAATGTGGCATTGGTTACAAAAGTATGGTGAATTTCGTATGAAATGAATAAATCATTCTCTAAACCATGGAGGAATGTTCTACGACCAACATTTCCCTTTACTTTATAAAATTTTGATCTATCTATTGTTATATCATGTGACTTTTCATAATATTCTCACTTCAATGACTACCAATACCCATGTCTTCAAGCTCCTCTCTAGTTTTTGAATACAAAACTTTGGTAATCGTTGTTGCTTCTCCATGTTTATTGTCGAACTCTTTAATCTCAACAATAATTGTTTTTTCTTTTTTCACAAGTTGTTCCTCTTAAAAAATAATTTATATTCATGTCCAAATATATGAAATGGATGAATTTATGTCTTTCTAGATCTTCTCCTTAGCTTCTGACACGTTATGTGCATTAAATCATTCATCCATATATTTTTCAAGTTGTTTAGTAAGCTTGAAATTCTTTTGTACTTCTCCAATATATGCATTATCTACCTTATTGTCTTCTCCCTTTTGTAATAATGCCTTTAATTTCTCAATTTCTCAATTTCTTAATGATAGATCTCCCATGGATTTAGATAATCGTTCAGTTGAATCGTGGTTGGCTGAGCTTGTTCCCACTATTGAAATTCCTACACTATTTGAAGTGTGTTTTTGCATAAATCACATCGGAAATTTTTTATGGTCAACATTTGGAACCTACTAGTGAGGTTCATATACATGACATAGGTGAAAAACTAATCTATCAATAGGATTAAATAACAGTGAGATGCATCATGTTCCAAAATTAGCCATTCAGAAAATAATTTAATTAATCCAAAATTAATATTAATGGCGAGGTTTAGTGAAGAGATTATAACTATTTAGGTCAAAGTGTGAGAATTTATTAGATTAATTAATAATAATTAAATTATTTATTCATTATTATTAAAAAATAATGAAAAAATTATTCAAACATTTTCAGTGTGATTTCTCTCAAAGCAAGCTTCAAACATAAATATGGCTCACAAAAGTTTGAGATCAAATATTCCTACACTCATCTGGTGCTCTTTCTCCTTCATATGCTTCTCCATACCTAACTCCATTTTTTTGTATTTGAATGTTCTTGTCAACAATTATACGTAACATATTCTCTTTTTATTTCTCTAATTGTCCTACTTCTTGAGTTTGAGGATATATGTTTTTGGTAATTTTAATTGTTTTCATAGTGCTTGAATGTTTGCATTTACATTTTTAATAATTACTCGAGCAGCATAAACATCATTAGGATCTAATTATATTTTGAATATAATTTATTCTGAAGCTTTTATCCTTGTATATGTTTCTATTGATGCCACTTTTTCTAGTTTAAGCTCGGAATGAATATTATTCAAACAAACTTGTAGGTTTGAAGCAACCATTGCTGAAATTATTAGAGAAGAATACATCATTTCACCATCCTTTTTGTGTAGATAAATTTTATCTATGGGATCATTCTATTTTGTGTCAAAAGAAAGCATTGAAGCCTTGCAATCCTCTACTTTTTTTGAAACTAGGACTTTTGGTTCAAGAAATGCCAATTGAAATTGTCCTATATCACGGTCTAGTGCAGATAACTTTTTTTTTGTGTAGTAGAAGTTTTTTTTCTAGAACTCATAATAGGTGGTAGTATTTGTTATGCTCCTATACCAATAGGTGTCGTATTTCATGATTGACATTAATGAGCTCTGTAATATGTTCATACCTTTTCTTGTTGCAAAGGTTTTCCATATTGTCAAAAATAAAATAAAAAAATAAAAATTTAAAAAATGTAAAGAGGGTATGCCTTAAAAGAAAAATCAAAGGGTAAAAAGAATGAAATGGTCAAACAAAAATAAAAGAAATGAACCCGAAACAAAATAGACCAGGAAAGTGTGCAAGTCCAAAATGCCACTACTGTTTTATTTTTTGTAATAATCCGATTGTGTGCATTTTGTTGATTTATGCCACCATCGATGAATGGTTAAACAACTTAATCTTGGCTACTTCATGTTTGAATTTCTTGTTTCAGAAATAGAGAGTAAAATCTGGCCAAATTGTTTAATCTTGGCAGATAAGTAGGCAGGTTTACTAGGCAAAGAAAAGAAAAGTTGATAAGGGTTTGCCTATCTAAGTGCACCCAATAAAGAAAGAAAAATGCCAAGTTAAAGTGGGCAGAATGGATAGAATGGTGTTGCAGAATGATACTTGTGATAGATTTTGTATTCACATGTGTTAACTTTCACTTTTATCACAAGTGCCAGGCAGACATTATACTGGAAGCAGCTCAAGCGAAGCAAGGTTACATGACTAATTCTCGTTCATATTTTTCCCTAAACATTCATTAATTCCACCCAAAGTATTGATATCTGTTCTTAATATCACTCATAAACCATTCATTTCATTTCATAAAGTTCTCCTAAGTGAAACTGTATTTTTTACTTAGGAATAATGCACCATGTCACTTGAAAACCCATTTTCTCTCTAGCCTAAGTTTGAATATATGCATAAAAAGCTTTAACTTAGCACTTTATCATTTTTGTTTCATATTAACTTCTAACGATTATTATATAAATATCGAAAAGGTTTCCCTTTTCCCCATAATATGTAACTATATTAAAACCCCGTGTATTACATAATTCCTGCCCCGATGGTATATAAACCATTACAAAGTTAAATTTTGGGATTAATAGATTCATTTGGAATTTATTAATAGCCTTCCCACCGCACATAAAAACTACGAGATTAGTTAACCCCTGGTTAACTAATAACCATCCCCTCGACCAATCAAAACCCGCCCGATACGATTAAATTTCATTTTATTAACCTAGGCCTACTGCATAACTCCCCACCTTGTCTCACTCCCGTCTACTGTCCGATCTTCTCCTACCCATCCGATGGTCGACGATAATATCGTGACCCATGTTCCCTCCATCTTTTAACTCGCGATCGCTCGGCAGTTTTTCGTCGTACCTCCACCACGTGTCACTCATTCAAACTACTCACTTGCCCCGATCCGAAACCAACCGACCCCAAAAGTAGTGCGGGGAAAACCTCTTACCACCCTCCCCATAATGACAAGATGTCCCATCACTCTAACATCAATTGCTCAATAAATGCCAAAAAAACCCCGCCAAACCAAATTTCGTTAAATCGACGAGAAAGTGTCATTTTCACCCTTATTCCCTACAAACTGTGCTCCATGGAAAATACCTCCAATCCACCACCCGGCCGAGAAATTCGAACGTCGTGCTCTGCAGCTCGTCATCCAACCTGCGAATTACATGGTTTGCCTCTTAAACATAGATATTTACCCAATTCACTTTGCAAAACTGTAATTTTAGTTTTTTCACTGAGAATTTTACCTAAAAGAGCTGAATTCAAGTTAAAATCATTGCGAAGCCACCATAATAGGACCCCCAAACCTACTATTTAGTCCATTGTTTCCATAGAAGCCTGAATTCTAGTTTGAGCACAAAAGAACCAAATATGGAAGCCCCCATAGCCTGAATTTCGTGCCGATAAATGCACCTCATAAGGACTTAGATTATCTACCCTTGGCCGATAGAGATTTCCAAATACAAGACTTATTTGGTGACATAAACCATCTTCAAACCTTCTGCCAAATTAGGGATAGTTATCTAAGCAACTCTGATATTTTTGGACTGTGGGAATCGAACCTTCACATGTACTTCCTCCCCTTTCTCCATGTTTTCCCAGACATCATTCAGCAATGCTGTGCTAACTATGACCCTGTCCAGAGAGCAGTTATGTCTCCTTCCCAAACTGTCCTTCTTTCCATAACTACTGAATCTATCAATGAGATGATACATTTCCATTCCACTGAGCCCCTTGCTTGTCTTTCCATGGGATTTTTACTTGAACAAGCATCTCAGTTGTAGAAATTAGAGATAATCTGCATTGCTCACATGTTCTTGATACCAACACACCACCCTAAAGGTCCTCCTCCTTATCTACAAACATGGTTCACTGAAACTAGCAGACTGATTGTTGACATGATATCCTTAATCTTGGGATTTAGGTCCAGTGAATATGTTGATGACATCACCCTGGTTCTATTATCAATATTTACTCCAGAACAACCCCCTATTGTCAAGTATGACTATGCCACTTTTATTGCCAACAAAATCCATGATCAATTTATAAATTTGGATAGAGAAGGAGTCTTCAAATACACATCTTTTATATACCATCTGTTGTTATATTATTAGCAGATAGCTTTCCATTTCCCATCAGGAAATTAGACTCAAAAGGAAATCAAAGGTCTGTGATCTTTTGGAGCTCAGTCTTCCATAATACCTGTGACTCCCCTTGTACCTACAGTGAATTCATTGACTTATTTGTACATCCAACCTCCACTCTGTTGACAGGAGCTCCTCCTCCTAGGATCATTGGTGACATGAAGAAGATTTTGCAGCTTTCTAAACAGTACATGATAGGTGACTGGTACCTATACCAAAATCACACATAAAGTAGAATGTATGGATGTGAAATTTTCCCATTCAAGTTGCCTAGATATGTGCCCATGAGATTATTTGCATTAGAATATTTCAGGTAGATCATCGATGCAGACTTAACCCACTTTTGTCAGCTGAGAATCAAAAACCAGTTAGACCTTTATGTCATTAATTCTAGGGATGCATGGAAAAATGATGAGAAGATATTAGAATAGCACTAGATTGAAGAAGTGTTTTTGGTGGGTGCCATATGACCCATATAGTTTCATAAGTGACAGAAGGGTAAGAAATAGGCTATCAGTTTATATACATCGTAAGATCTGAGAAATTGAACAGTTTGCAAATCAGGATGAATGGGTAGAAGGGAATTTAATAGAAGAAATTAGTGAGCAAGAAAATATGGAGAATGCCATGAAAGAGCTTGAAAAAACCCTTGACTTCGACTCTTTTGGACAGGTATCTTTCAAGCTGCCTCAACAATCAAGAGTTAGTACATTCTCTACTGGAACTTCTCAGCAGCCTGTACATGAAACTAGTACATCAGTTACAAGAACTTCCAAGGGCAAAGAAGTGGCAAACACAAAGCAGCTTGCAATGACTGATCAGCAAGAAAAAATTCCTCTAGCCCAAACTAAAGTAGCAGGAATTCCAACATTGCAAACTCCTCTAAATGAGGAAAGAAATAGGAAGAGAGACAGACAAGCCACTCCCCCCATAGGTGGACCTACAGAACAACCAAGTGCAAAGAGGCAAAGATTGAATCCTCCATCAGAAGATGAAATTATTGAAGAAACCACAGACAGCTAGAGGATAGAAATGGTAGTCAACCAGCAGAATTCCCCAATGGTAGAAACATCAACTAGCTCACATAGGCAGGATCTAGAAAAACAACATAGTATAGAAGTATCATCCACGAGGCCACAAAGAAAACAAGCCTCTAACATTAAAAATACTTTCACAAAGATAAAAGCCAAAAATGATCCTGTGAGAATTAAAATTTATGGTCGATACCTGAAGATGGCCCCTACGAACCAGCAAAGATTAATGTGCACCTATGACATAAAGGAAGGAAAAATGTTAATGAGTTATTTTAAACCAAAGGTACAGCAACCCCAATCAACAACAGATTACATCAAAACAAAGTTGGAGGTCCTAACCAAAGACATTCATCCAATGAACCAAATTGAACTTCACAAGCAGACTGGAGAAGTGGTTTATTCTACACTAGCTTACAAAGAAATGTTGGCCCACCAGTTGCAAAACTCCTTGGACAACACAGAAACTCAAATACAATTGTAAAAATACTCTTCCCTAGCCAAGGATAATAGAATAAAATCATTGGAAGAGATCATCCTGGAACTAGGACATGACCTCAAAGATGCTAAAGGCATAAAGGCACTAATCAACAAGAAGGATGAGGACATTACTACCCTGAGGAAATAGCTGAAGCTACTCGACAAGGTATCCTCACACTACAGAAATTATAGATCAGAAATCAGAAGAAGACGTAATGGACCTGCTCATGAAACTTAATAAAAGATTAACCAATACAGAGCAGGCAGTGGAAAAATAACTAAAAGAGAAGCATGGAGAGTCGACCTCCCAGCCACCTGAGGTAATCCATATAGTCACAATTACATTCCCCTCAACATTTGGATCAGCATTGGCCCCAAATGTCCCAGGAGTCACAACAGAGGTAATCAGAGGTACATCATCAAGGGGAGCAGCACGAGGCAGCACTATTAATATGAGCATAAAAGAATTGATAAAGGCCATGGAAGAATTAAAGCTACAAGTGTCAGAATTGAAACTGGTAAAAGAGCAATTGGCTAAGGCAGAGAGAAATTATGATATTTCCAAAATCAGTGTTGTGGAAAAAACTAGGGATATTAAATCCTTAGAAAGTAAAATCAAAACATTAGAAGAAGAGCTCACTTTTGATAAGACCTTGGTAGAGATCAGAAAAATCCTTTGGGAAAATATCACCTAGTTTATAAATGAAATATGGCCATCTATCCAAGTGATCTATGAGCAGATTGGCTTAATAAACATAGCCCATGAAATAATTCAGTAGGCAAGACCACAGTTAGGCAAAATGCCAGAGGAAACTAATTGGCTTATACATTTTTTGAACACCCAAAATGCAGAACAGCTGGAGCAGCTTAGCATTCTAGACATAATAGACACAATTTTGGAAATCATAAGAGTTCTAACCAAGAGAACTTTAATGCAGAACTTAGAGAGAATGTGCCAAGATATGCAAGTGGAAGTCAATGCATTTATGGACAAGTTCACAGTTTTGCTGAGTAAAGGGCTACCAAGTCCTTTGGTAATTAATGATAAGTTAATGGAACACATTGATTATGTTTATAAATTGAATAGGTATGCTAGCAACCAAGCTAGCGCATCATCAAGTGCATCAGGTGTGAAAAAACTTCCATTTGGCCGAGTCCTCTATGACAACTTAGAGAATTTATTCTACATTGAGCATGAGGTAAAGCATCTATTCACCATTCAGCCTAATTTCTTCATATATACAGAGACTGATGAAACTCTCAGAAAACTTCAGAGGAATAAATTGCCGAAACAGGAATGGTGGGAAGATATGTTAGAACTTTTCTAAATTTCTCTTGGGTAAGACATAAATTTTGGGCTATTTCACCATGATAAGGTAAACAAGGATGAATGAGCATCAAAACTGGTCAAAGCGTATCAAATCAAGATCCAAGAATATCCGATAAATATGGAGAAGCCAACATAGAGTATCATTGGAAGATAGTTGTAAACCGACTCACAGAGCCTGCCTCCAGCATATCCGGCAACGACAGAGTAGCCAACACCACATCAGTTTATCTTCTCCCTTTTTTCGAGACTATTTGTCTCTATCTTCTGTAAAAATAGGATTAGTCATCACTACATATTATCTCCATGAGATATTTTGTAAGATATTTTGTATAAATACCCCCCCAATAGAAGTATTTGGGGTTGGTGGTATTCCTAGATTTTGGGTGTAATATTGAGCTTTTTTTGGAATAGAAAGTTGTTGGAATCAATCATTGCCGAGCTTACTGGATGAAGAATTAAAGCAGAGGACTTGTCATAGGATCCTTGAATTAACCAGCGGACCAATAAGTCCTCTATATCTTGTGTTTTGAAGTTTTCCTAGTCTCTTGTATCACGAGTGTTTCATAATCTGAATGATAAAGATAAAGATTAATTCAAAATATGCTTGATTGCACTCTATTTTCATTCATTATCATTCTTTGTGTTTTCTTCAGAATTAGAATAAGCATTGTAAATATTAATTGCTCTTGTTTCCTAATTCTTTCATGTTGATTATTTTTTAAAGAACTCTTAACTGCTCCTTAGTATTAATCATCCACTTTTCCCTCTTTCAATAGGTTGAAGGATTCTTAACTGCCTTTCACCCAATTTGAGCCCATTCCATCTGCTTCAAGTTTTTATTTGTTCCCTGTTTGACTACCTTGCTCTGTGAAACCGTCCTCTGTTAATAAGCCCAATCCTGAAAGCCATCCTTGTTGACTCCATTAGTCCAATGGACTGAATTTATCAGTCCTACACCTCTGCTCTATTGAATCTCACCAACCAAAAAATCAAACAAAACCCCCAAACTTAATAACTAGCCTAATACCTTTCAAAACAAAGTTAAATCATAAAGGGAGAGCCCTATCTCGATACAGATTGGCTAGATTATGTATCTAAAAGATTGGTTTGTAGTTACCTCAACGTCTTTTCCCTTTCTTACAACTTTGGGGAGAACCTAAGTGATAACAGTATTTGACAATTAATTCTTCTTCTTCATTTTTCTGGATCTATCAAAAAATATTTTTTTGACCCGAAGAAGGGGAAACAAATACATGACCAATTGTTTCTTCAGTTTGTTGGAAAGTGAACATGGGGTCGCTTCATAACATGATTGTAGTTGACACTTCTATATTTTTGGCCTTTGACGATTCTTTCTCTATATTCACTATATTTCTCCTCTTCAAAAATTTGAATTTTTTTTATTTAGAACATGAACTAGCAAGAGACATACTTTCACGTGGTCTCTCTACCTCTTTCTCTTTAAGTCTTGGAGTTTCCAAGGATTTTTTACTAGAACTTTTTTCTTCAACCTCTTCCAAAGTGTTTTCCTCCCTTATAACCTCATTAGCATATGGTTCAATTTATGGTTTTGCGCTATGAGTATGAGGAGAATATTGTTTCTCAACTCTAATAGATGAAATTACTCCCAAACAGTCATAAGTCCACCTTAAACTCAATTTAAACTTCATTTGACTTAATAGATTTTCCACATCTCTATGAGTTTCTTTGGTATTTACTATGAATGAAAAAATTTGAGATTTTATTTTGAACTCACCTTTTACTTTCGGGATAAAAAAATAATTTCATCTATACTCATTCTTTATTTTATGAATTTTAAAGAAAAATCATCATGGGAACAACAATTAGTAGTTTGTATGATGACAACTCACAACCATAAACTATGGTCTCTATAAAATTATGATATAATTACCAATCTCCCACTTTTTATCGTTCATTCAGATGCAAAATTCTTTTAATTTATGTTGATATCCTTGGTACTACATCACTACTAAGGATACATGACAAGGTATATATAAATTGATCTACAAAATCACTAAAAGAGCTATATTTTGAATTCCTTTTGACTAATGAATTCTAATGAATGACAAACTGTGGCCTTCCCTGTGAGTCAAGATTTTGGACTGGAATTTCGAATCTTCCATGTGGATGATATAAAAATAAATAAGCCAACATAGATGGATGTTTAAAATATCTCTCTGCAGTAAATTTCAGGAAATCTTCATGAATGATATCTAAAATAAACTAACCAAATATTAAAAGAATAAAGGGATTTTTACCATATCAAAAAACTCACAAAAACCATAAGATCACTTCATCAACTAAATCATCACTCTCATTGTGTAAAAGATAAAAAATCATATAAATTACTTGTATGGAAATTTCTATAAATATTGATGAAGAATATGGTGGATTCTCATGAGGTAATTTAGATCCTTTTGGCATAAAAAAATCAAAGATATTACCTCATTGTTGAAAGGTAAGCTTCTCATAGATTTCCATTGGTGAATTAACTAAATGTATGAGGTGAAATTGGAGTATTAATTTGTAATGCTTGATAAATAGATTCTAGGGTTGCGGAGAACAAGGATTCACCATTTTGGGTTACTATTTCTCTTTGGTTGGGTAGATAACTATTTTCACACCAAGAAACAAATTCACAGAAATGATGTTTGAGGGAAAATAAATTTAGGTAACAAGGATTCGGAGAAGATGAACTGATATAACACCTTCAAATTTCTAAAATTCCCAATTGTGTAATTCATATAATTCAAATTCACATCTATTTTCCATGATAATGAATTAAACATCTATGAGAGGAAATAAATCTAAATTAAGGACCGAGGGAAGAATTTGGTTTTCATCAAACATCTTAGCTTTTCCCTTCTCATTAGTCATTTGAATTAAGAGAAAAACAAAGAATTATGGATACCTAGTGATGTGCTTTTTCCTTGATGTGATCCACTACACAATCTGAGTATTTTCTATCATTGGGCACTTCTACAAGCATAGGTGAGATGAAGGAAAATGATACAGTTGATGGAGGATAATTAAGTTTAGAGGAATATTTTGGATAGCCGTTAGTGAAATCAATGGTGAGTGCACTTAAAAAAATCTATCAAAACATTTATCCAAGTGAATTTAATGATTTAATAGCTAAATCATTAAAATTAATGGAGGAAATAGCTAGTGCTAACTTTGTGGCTATTTGGTAGAATATATGTAAGGTATGAAGTGGTAATAGAAGGAAACATTAGGTGGAAAAAGTGGTTTGTGTGGTGGTGTCCCGCAATTGATAAGCACCTTACACACATTTATGAGCATTTTTTGCAAAATAGGTTTGCACCACCCCTCGTTAAACATTGAGAGTGTGGTGGGGTCCCGCAATGGATTGTTGGTTGTTGATTGCACTGGAAGGAATACATGTCATTTGAACTTGCTCGATAGCTAATTTATCATGCTATTATTAAAATAATGCTAAATGAAATTTATTACTCAAAAAATTTAACTAAAACATCATTTATAATGATATGCCAAGATTTATTACAACGTGAAAAAATTAACTATTTTTTATTTTGAAAAATATACAATTTAAAATAAATTGCATGTATAAAAAATAGTTACAATAGGACACAAGGGAACGTGAACGATATATGATCGCCCCAAAGATGTAGCCTCTACTAGCAATCCACAAGGAAATCCACTTTGCAACATGATAATGATGACAAATTTCTTTCCCTTATAGCAATGGTGAAATGCACAACTTATTAGCCAAAATTTCCAATCGTAGTGGAGCTTGGAATCGACTTTCAGTATGGTATTGTTGCATATTTGGAAGAGCTCAATCAATATGAGCAACACAAATTCTAGGTTCATCTTATACTTTTGAAGAGTGTGTTCATTAAATAGCATTTTATTTCTAAATGTCAGATTGACGCACATGAACCACTTATCCCATCAAAGAATGAAATATAAATGGTCATGACTATCTAATAGATAGATGGTGAGGATTAATTTCAACATTATTTACTTACTTGTTCTCACAATAAAAATGCCTACTCCTCAATAATTATCATGACCCTGCAACATTAGTTTATCCCCATATTGTTATTGTTGTGCCCTTACATTATTTTTGTTATGTAGGCCATAATTATGTTTTGACCATTTAGAATCCTATACATAGAAATAAGGTATTATTATTTGAATCATCCAATAATTTTTCTTTTATGTGATGTAAAAGGAGGTTTCACCCTCAAAGTGGTTTATTATCATGTTGTTGATCCATTTTTCTTATGTTTCTATTGTATTTTGATTTGGATACATCCTTAAGACATATTTAAGGATTTCTTGGGTTATACAATGTTAAAATTGGAAACTATGGTAAAATTCCACCTTAAGACAACTCATTTGATGGACATGATGATTGCATTAAATTTTTGTTTTCGAGAGGAATAGAAAGTATATAAAGATCATCTAATTTGGACAAGCATAAGCGTGTTTTTGAATGTATGCCTCCACATATGCAAACTGTTAGGTTAGCCACATCATCATGTAAGCTCATGAATCCCAATGGACATGAATCTTCACCCTCAATGACTTTTATAAATACAATGTCTTCTCACCTTGTTTGGCATCATCATCACTTACACATACTTCTCTCTCCTGCTCTGATTAGTTCCTACAGCTATTGGACAACCTCTCTCTCTCACACATGTGTGGCAAGAAGGATGCATTTCTAGACATATGAGGATAACCTCAAGGAAAAAACATAATATCATGCACAAAATATGACTTTGGACTTGAATTTGTAAGAGCATGATTCCATGGACTATGTGAAGGGAAGAGTGGTGAATCCTCTTTCAAGTGCACCTACTACTGCAAAGACTAAATACAAGAAAGGTGAGATCAAATCTAAGAAAATTATCATAGACTCCATTAAAAATGATTTGGTTTCCTATATTTCTTATTTGATAACATTTAAAGAGATGTACAATATGCTCCTTGGGATGTTCAAAGTAAAAAATGCAAATCAAATCATGTTTCTCAAGAACAAGTTGAACCACATCAAGATGGATAAAGGGGAGTCTATCCAATCTGACTTCATGGCGATCACACAAATCAAGAATGACCATATGTCTATTGGATAATTTATTACTATCAAGGATCTCACTCTCAATGCACTTGGAGGTCTTCCAAGATCATGGGATGTGTTTAACACAACCATTCTCAACAATGGCATGATTCCTAGTTTTGATGAATTATTAGCTAGATGCACTCAAGAAGAGACAAGGATTATGGAGAGAGACAATCCCTCAAATGTAAATGAACCCACTAGATTCTCCTACCATGCTAAGAGGAAGAATAATGTTGGTACAAGAAGACAAGTTCAAGGATTCAAGCAACAATTCAAAGAAGTAAGAAAAGGAAGGTGCTATAATTTCAACAAGTTTGGCCATTACCCTAGCGAATGCTCTCACAAGAAGGATACACCAAGGGATGATAACAATAACAACAACTACAAAGGGAATGGAAATCAAAGGAACAACAGGTTCAACAATAAAGGAAATAGGAATTTTCATGTTGCTCGATATGGAAATGGTCAAAATCCGAAAAGGACGAGAAATTCTAACTATGAATAAAGAAATGTTGTAGAAATAATTTTTTTATCTTCTTTATGCTCTATCTACTTCATCTCCTATGCATACTTTGAATCATTTGTTGATTGATAGTGGAGACTCAAGGCACTTCACTCAGTAGAAAGAGGTCCTCTCAAATTAGGTTGAAAAGAAATCTACTTTGGAGATCATACATGAAGACAATGCCACCTACCCCATGAAATGGATACGTATTGTCACTCTTCACTTAAATCAAGTTTAAACCATTCATCTATAAGAAGTAATGTATGTTCCCTATTTTAAGAAGAACCTCATGTCTATTTCTGCGATGGAAAATAAAGGGTTGAAGGTAGCATTCATTGATGGAAAGGTACACATTTGGAAAATAAACCCTAAAGATTCATTTACACTTGGATTTATGGTTGAATATATCTGTCAAGTTGGAGGAAGCCTTTGGGATCCTTAAGGTGTGATACTTCTCTTCAATGTAAATTATGGCACCAAATATTTTCTCACCTTCATCACAAAGCCTTACCTCGGGTAGGGAAGATGGTGAGAGGTATGCCCTAGTTCAACATATATAATCAAGGAGTTTTGAGAGTTTTGTAGGTTGGAAACTTACAAGGGGATCATTCCCTTCAAGTGAAATCCAAACTACTAATAATCTTCAATTGCTCCATTCTCGCTTATCTCATTTGTTGCCCATAATATCATTGGGAGGGTACTTATATTGTAAAATTTGTTTGATTGCTTTATCTCACAAAACTTGGATCTATTTCTTTAAGGAGAAGGATGAATTGTTAAAATGGTACTATCCTTTCAAATCCTTGGTTAAAAGTAAAATAGGGAAGAAGATCAAAATATTAAGGACTCACAATGGAACCGAATATGAATTAAATTAATTCAATATCTTTTGCATAGAGGCTAACATGAAGAAGGAGACAACTTTTCCACACACTAGTGAGAAAAATGGTGTTTTTGAAAGAAAGAATCGAACAATCATGGAAGCCACCTATGCCATGCCACATGATCAAGGTCTATCAAAGTTCTTATGGGGAGAAGCTGCAGACATTTTCATATATGTTCTGAATAAGGGCCCACATCAAGAACTGGATTTTAAGATCCCCAAAGAAGTTTCTACTCATAAAAAACTTGATGTTTCTCATTTTAGAATTCTAGGTTGTCTCATATAATTTCATGTAGCTAAAGAGGAAAGAAACAAGTTAGAAGCATATAGGAAGAAAGGTATATTTTTGGGCTATAGTGAAAACTCAAAGGAATATAGAATCTATGTGCCTAGACAAAGATATGTGGAAGTAAGACATGATGTTACCTTCAGTGAAGACAATATCTTTGGGAAGGCCAAAGTTCTACCAATTCCAAGAAAGGATAATGATAGATTCTACAAAATAGTATGATGAACTACTGACATATGATCTTATGACTCATGGATCCCATTGATCCACCTCCTCGCAATACCTATACCTAATGAAAAATACCTTTTTGGCTCTAGGATACTATTGACAGTGGTGAAAGACATATTTCTCGAGGAGGGACATTCCGTGAAAAAGGAATCTAAACAAGTATGAAGGGTACTTAGTTGCTATGAGTATTATTTTTCAATCTGATCCATGTATGTTCAGACAAGTTGTAAAGCACCATGTCTCGAAGGATGTGATGAATGAGAAATGTGAATCTATCTTGAAAAATGATGTTTGAGATGTGATTCATAGAATGAAGGACAATTCTCTTGTCACCTCAAAATGGCTATACAAATTAAACATGGAGCTTATGGGTGTGATAAAAAATATAAGGTTAGGTTCATTACTTGACTAGGCTTCTCTCAAAAGGAAGCAGTGGACTATGATGATATATCTATACTAGTTTCACAATATACCACTATTCAATCGATTATTACTCTTATTGCCTCCCAAGGATGGAGCTTAAATCAAATTGATGTTACAATTGCTTTCTTGCATGGATCTCTTAAGGAGGAATTCTACTTGGAACAACCTTAAGGGTTGGAAGTACAAGATCGATGGACACCCATATGCATGTTAAAGAAAGAACTTTATTGGTTGAAGCAAGCCCATAGGGCTTGGTATGAAAGTATTTATAGTTATATGATAAAGCTAATATTTTCAAGGAGTGATTTTCATATTAACCTATACTTCAACATGGAAAACAACATGTGTGTCATTTTTGTCCTTTATGTAGATGCTCTCTCTCTAACAAGTGCAGACCCTTTAATTTATCAACTCAACAGGGAGTTGGCTTCTGAGTTCAAGATAAAGGACCTAGGTCGCGTGCACTACTTCCTAGGCCTTGAGGTCTTGCCAAAGAAATGGTATACTTTCCTTTGACAAGGGAAATACACTATGAAGTTGGTAGAGATATGTGGGATGGTGGATTGCAAGTCTGTGTCTACTGTGATGGAACTCAAATTTAAGAAGCTATGTGGAAGTGCAACTAGGTTCAAACTGGAAAATCCTTTAGACTATTGACAAATTGTGGGGCGGCTAATGATCTTGGTAAAGTCTCAATCAGATATATGTTTCAATGTGAATACATTAAGTCAATTTTTGGTCGATCCTCCTCACATACAATAGATTTCGACCGAGAATCTCCTAAGATACATGTGTGGCACAATCAACTATAGATTGAGATAAACTTTCTGTAATTTGAGGCTACATGGATATACTGATGGCGACTCATCTTAGAGTGTGGTCGATGGACATAGCACATGAGGATGTTGTTTCTCATTAGGGACTCACTCGATTTCATGGATGAGGAGGAAGCATAAATGTGTTGATTTAAGCACCACCAAGGTTGAATACATTGCAAGTAGTATGGCTTATTGTGAAGTTGTGTGGTTGAGGAAGATCATGAGTTAGCTATGTGAGCATGTGCTAGATACTACCATGATATACTGTGACAACTAGAGTGGCAGCAATAAGGCTCCAACACATCAAGCCTAATGAGAAGGTTGCAAAATCCTCGCGAATACCTTAGGGAATATAAAATTCTTAGCGTTTCGAGAGAGGCATGGAAGTGCACATTGAACAAAAAAAACTTCTCCAACTCTTAAATGATAACTTGACTCTCACCAATAAATAAATTAAACAATAGGGATATCAACATCACACTCAAATAAAATTTGACCTAGGAAATTGGGTAATTTTATGGCTACAACCATACAAACAAATGTCCCTCAAGTAATCTAATAAGGATAATAAAATCACCAAATTACTATGGACCTTACGAGGCATTGCAAGAGACTGGTATTATGGAAAACAAATTGGAGTTAGATGCATATTCTTTAGTACACCCACTTTTTTATGTTTCATGCTTAAAAAAGGTTATTGGTGGCGAGCTCACAATTTCCTAGTCTAAGCTATATTTTTAGAACGTGAAGAGGAAGGAAAAGTCATATTGGACCCTCATGAAATCATGGAAAAAAGAATCTAATAGGTAGAGAATTGATCAATTTTAACTTGTGGGGGGATGATGTTCTTGGTAAAGTCTCAATCATATATATTTTTGAGTGTGAATATGTTAAGCCAATTTTTGGTCAATCCTGCTCACATACATTGGATTGTTGCAAAGAATTTCTTGAGATACCTCTCTCACACAATCAACTATTGATTGAGATACACTTTTGGGAATTCAAGGCTACATGGATATACTAATGATGACTTGGCTTATAGTGTGGTAGATGGAAATAGCACATGAAGATGTTATTTCTCATTAGGGCGTCCCGCGATTTCATGGATGAGAAAGAAGCATAAATTTGTTGATTTAAGGAGTGTCGAGGTCAAATACATTGCGAGTAATATGGCTTACTGTGAAGTTATGTGGTTGAGGAAGCTTTTAAGTTAGCTATGTGAGCATGTGCTAGATACCACCATGATATACTGCGACAACTAGAATGGGATTCTCCTTTTAAAGAATCTTGTGTTCCACAACTGCTCCAAGCATATTAATATCAATTACCGCTTTATCTTGGATTTGGTACAATAGGGAGCAATAAAGCTCCAACACATCAAGCCTAATAAGAAGGTCGCAAACATCGTCACGAATCCCTTAGGGAATATTAAATTTTTAGCATTCCCATAGAGGTGCGGAAGTGCACATTGAACAACAACAATTTCTCATACACTTAAAGGATAACTTGACTCTTACCAATAACTCACTCAAACAATAGGTATATCAACATCACAGTGAAATAAATTTTGACCTAGGTAATTGGGTATTTTTATGGCTGCAACCATCCAAACAAATGTCCCTCAAGTAATATAATAAGGATAATAAATTATCACCCAATTAATATGGCGCTTATGAGGTATTTCAAGAGATTCGTATTGTGGAAAACAAATTGGATTTAGGTGCATATTTGTGAGTACACCCAATTTTTCATGTTTCAAGCTTAACAAAAGGTTATTGGCGACCATCTCACAAGTTCCTAGTTTAAGCAATATTTTGAGAACTTTAGGAGGAAGGAAAATTCATATTGGACCCTCACTAAATCATGGAAACAAGAATCTAATAGCTAGAGAATTGATCAATTTTTGTATATCTCATTAAGTGAAAGAACTTACCTATTGAAGATTCCACATGAAAGAATGCGTATTTTTATACAAAAGTATCCATAACTACTCAAGCATTGAGGACGATACTTTTTTTTTTAAGGAGAGACCCATGTTAGGTCCCTATAATATTAATGTAGCCCTCATATTATTATTGTTTTGCCCCATATAAGCTCACTATTGCTATTTTTGTGCCCTTATATTATTATTTTTATGCAAGCCCTAAGTATATTTTGAGGGGTTAGACTCCTACATATAACAACGTGGTATTATCATTTGTATCATCTAAGAATTGCTCATTTATGTGATGTAAAAGTAGGTTCCCCCTAGAAGTGGCTTATTATCAAGTGGGTGATCTATATTTTCTTATGCATGTCCATTATTCTCGTTTTGATACATAACAATAAATATATAAGGGTCATAATAGAAGTGGAAGTAAGGTAATGTTAAGACACAAAAATTGATCACTTACACCAAAATATTAGGTTATGTAAAATAGACCACATGGATTCCATGTGTGGAAACCCATTTTACACCCTCATTTCACCAAAATGAATTTGGGAATCATCTTTTATAAGTTACTTTGACTTTATGAAAGTGGTAAACTCATTTTATGGCTTTTTCTCTCTTAAAATTATCTCAAAAAACAAATAAATAAATTAGAGTAAAAAATAATAAAGTAATGGTCACATATCATTTGTTCAAGCCTCTCAAGGGAGATTTCCTTCATGAGAAGGAATTTATGAACCAATATAAGGACCCCATCTAAGTTCTAAATTGTTGTGATAGGTTCACTAGTTTAGTGGGGCATAGTCTAAGTTATACACAAAATTACCTTTTTTCACCATAACTTTTCTCATTAGGAAATTTTAAAACTTTTAGTTTAAATTCTTTAATTTATAGAATTCAAGTTCCCTACTGTATTTCACTATAGTAAATCTATTTATGTATTCAAAAATATATTTTAAATAGAAGATATAATATTATTGCTTGACATAGTATCCAAAGAATTCTCTAAAAAAACTATTTCCAACTATGTTATTTTAGTGGAATCATATAGTTAATGGATCTTCCCTCTCCTTATAAAGTTATAAAGATATTATTTAAAAATAATATTTATTATGTATACCTTATCAAACATAAGGACTATTAAATAATGATAAAAGTTGATTTGGTCAAATGAGTATCCTCCACGAAACTCTAGAGTCTCTTTCCTAATTTCAAAAAAATATATATTTCTTCAAATAATCATATTTTATTGTGCATACCTTATCAAACATAAGGACTCTTAAATAATGATAGTTGATTTGGTCAAGTACCATTTAAGTACTATGAAACTCTACTCATAAGTTTTTCCTAGTTCCCAAAAACACATCTTCAAATAATCATATTTTATTATGTTTAAGTTACCAAACATAAGAACTATTAAATAATGATCAAAGTTGATTTGGTCAACTCATGTTAGTTGTCTCTTAGTTGGTGATTGGAGTCAAAATAAAGTATTGTGAAAACCAAGAAATTAAAAGCTCAAAGTAAAGTTGTAGTCTAACCGAATTATTTTGGGGTGAAAATCATGGAAATTTCAGGGATATTTTGATTTTCTAAATCCAAGTTATAGTTGTCAAAATTAAATATTTTGGGTGCATTATAGTGTTTTGATGGGGGTGAATCTATTTTCACATGGAAAACATGATTCAAACAATTTTTTTTGAAATTTTTTTGAGCTGATTTTGAACCACTTTTGGCAGTCCCGGGCAATTCATCCCCCTCTCCCAAAGTAACCACTTTTAGGAAGAAGAGAATAGGTAATAATGGTGAGGATTGATTTGGTCAAATAATCATATTTTATTAGGTAGGACTTATCACATATAATCACTATTTTACCTATAAATTAAAGAGGTTCAAAACATTTTGTATTGAAGCTCTTGAATTTCCTTGTTAGAATCACAGGTGTGTGATGCGTGTACCTTCTTGGTTCCATTGTTTTCCACTGTATCTGATATTTTTTTGGGTTGTGATTCCATAAGTCCTTGTCTAGATGCTTAGTGAATTTCTGCTTCTTTGTCTGCTTGATTTTTCTCATTGGGGATGGGCTCTTCCTCTTCTAACTCCTCCTCTTCAGGATGGAGGGGGGAAATTCCAACCCTTATGGTGTCTTTTGTTACTTCTAGGCATGTATTTTGCAGATGTGCTATTGCTAACATGTTCTTCTGCACCTAAATGCTTTGTTTTCATAATCTAGTATCTTTGCCCAGCTTAGTTGTTTATGCTTCAGAGATATGACATCTGGTAAGCCCTTACTGATATCTACTTCAACACAGATAATGTAAAAATTCTTTCCTCCACTCTTTGTGTATCCATTTTCATATTTGTGCCAATGGTATTGCCTATACATGCAATAACCTTTTCGTCCCAGAAATGTATTGAGAGATTATGTAGACCTAAGCAAACTAGTAACCTGGAAACAACAGTAGTATTGGCATAGAATTCCAGTGACCAGGGTGTGATGAAAAGGCTGGAAGATCTGGTGGTCCCTCCTGTATCACTATATCTCTTAAGTCTTTTGATTGGAATTTGACAATGAAAAACCCTTTAGAGCAGAGGTGGATCTCACAGCGTAAAGATTTAGAGCAGAGGTGGATCTCACAGCTTAAAGTCCATCTTGTGAAAATCTAATTTAATAATTCAAATGGTTTTGGCCAACAACACAAATCATGGCTTGTGATTCATAATTATTACATACCTCATATGTTTCTGGTATATCTATATTTAGTTCTGGTGTATAGTTCAGTTGCTCCACTATGTATGCACTAGCCTCTTTTCCTGCCTGCTTTGGAACTACTGTAGGAGATTTCTCCTTTGTAAAATGTTCTTGAAAGATATTCCTTCATTTATGTGTTTTTTTTTGGTTTTGTGCTTGCACTGTTTGTCTCCTTCTGATTGTTTTCTAATTGTTTTGTTGAGCTGAAAATTGCTGCAGCACTTGGCAATCTCAAATTGAATGTTATACTAGATTCTGGCATAATCTTGTAGTCCAAACTCTATCTGTAATCCTGTAGGGTTCATATTGTAACCATTTTATAGTCAAACCAGTATTGATTATATATATATATAGATATATATAAAGTTTTTAAAAATATATTATGTTAAAAAATGTTTTGTTTTCAAACTTAAACCAAAATTAAAAATTTTATTTTTTGATTGGTTCTAAAATATTATAGGCAATTTTTATTGAGTTTATTTATGAATTGACAATAGATAAATAAGATATAAAATATAACTTTGCAAAAACTATATAAAAAATGGCATCTTAGCTATAATTATAACTATGTATAAAACCTTTTAACTATAATGTACCCAATAATCTTTAAAAAACTTTTCTGTATTTTTTAAAAGATTAAAAATTAAGCGGTGGATATAAGTTATAGATTTAGATTGGCGTTAGGTGAAGCAAATCGAACATCTTAGGGCTTTCAACCATTGTACCATGTCTCTCTATCCAATGGTTAACCATTCCTTTGGACTTTTTTTAAATGTTATTTGTTTAGTTTTAATGTAGGTCACATGAGCTTCTTTCAACAAAACATAACAATCCCAGGTATTTCAACCATTGGACCATGTCTCTCTATCCAATGGTTAACCCTTCCTTGTGCACTTTTTTTTAATGTTTTTTTTGTCTAATTTTAATGTAGGTCACATGAGCCTCTTTCAACAAAACATAATTGTACTACGTTCTTCATGTCTAATGAAATTAGACTGGGTTATTCGGTGTTATTTAAGTGATTAAATTGTATTATTACTTTTTATGACTTCCCTGCAATACTATTTTTTTAAAGGATTTTATTTCAAAAATTTTATAATTTTTTATTTGATTTTGGAAAAAATTGGTTTTAGGTGCAGCTCACAATTCTTACATGAAAATGCCAAGGACGCCAAGGAGGGTGGCACTACGAAGAAGAGAGGAGATGCTTCCTTCTCTTCCTCTTCCAGACGAATTAGTCCAACAATGTTTGCTTAGAGTGCCGTACAAATGGCACTCTAACCTGAAAGTTGTATGTCAAGAATGGAAGGAAATAGTGAGTAACCCAGAGTTTTACCAAGGCCGGATGAGCAGAGGAGTAAGCGAGCAATTTTTATGCATGATTCAGTCCACCGGAGTGTTGGTACTGGACCCTCTTACTGGGAGTTGGGCAAAACTACCTGATATTGACATTCCTGACTTCGGTGGAATGATTCCCTATGACTGTAGCTGCATTTCCGTGAAAGGGAAGCTACTTCTCATTGGTGGTAACGATCGAGGGAGCGGGGAAACCATGAAGACGGTTTTCATATTTGATTTCGTGTCTGCGAAATGGCGACGAGGAGCCGACATGCTGAGCACAAGGGACAGCTTCACCTGCTCTGTGATTTCCTCCACTGGGCCTGCGAGTATCTTAGTTGCGGGAGGGAGAAACGAGCGAAACGATTTGCTCGCATCAGCAGAGTTGTACAGCGTGGAAGAGGACAGGTGGGAAGCTCTTCCTGCAATGAACCGTGAACTAGAGTACTCTCCTGCCTTTTTTCTGGGAGAAAAGTTGTTTGTATTCGTAGAACTGGAAAACAGTGCAGAGGTTTATGATCCAGCTACGCGCGAGTGGACAACGGTGAATGATGTGTGGGGACTGGCCGGACTACCATTCACGCCTTTGCGCGCATTAGTTGCAAGTGGGCACTTGTATACCTTCAGTAAAAGAGAGTTGAAGAAGTATGACGCAAAGGAAAACAAGTGGTTTCTTCAAACCATTCTTCCTGTAGATCTTGATAACACCATATACACCACAGAGTGGCGCGGCCATATTTTCGCCTCTCTAGCTCGTACCTTTGATCTTGATGATGCTGGTCGTGCGCGTAGTCGTGATATTGATCCTGATCAACTTTGTTATCTGCTAGACCTCTCTACTCACGAGATGATTCAAGTTCATGTACCTCCCCGTTATTTGAGCTTCATTGAATCTGTTGCAACCGTTGAAGTCTAAGATGATAATAATAATAGGTTGGCTCTTTGGAACATTTTGGTTATATGTATTCTATTGCGCCTTTTACCGTTGAAGTCTAAGATGTTAATAATAATATATTGGTTGTCTGGTTATATGTTTTCTATTTTACTTTTTGTTTTACCGTCAAATTTATATAGTTTTAATAAACTTTATTACATATTTTTAATAATGAGCTTATTTTAAATTTATAATAATATATTGGTTGTTTGGAACATTTTGGTTATATGTATTCTATTTTGGCCTTATATTGTTTTTAACTGGGTCTCATTCTACAACATTGTTATATTGTTATTAAATATATATTACAAATATATAAATTTACTATTAAATTTATAATAGTGTTATTTCTCTTTTCTAATAATAATAAGTAATATATTATACTTAAAATTTCTATTACAAAACTCAATTTATACATTTGCTATTATAAAATTATATATTTAATATATCGGCACAAAGTTATTATGATATAATTAATTATTAATATTTTGTGAATATGTTTTGAAAAAATTCCATATGCAACAACAAAATCGGTTAATAGGAACCTCAATGTAACACAAAATCATCTCAAATGAAGGGGGAATGTGTATTCCCAACCGTTAGATTAATGAAAAATAAATTTTATTTGGGCTTTTGAAGGGATTGTCAAGATTCCTACAATCTTCAAAAATCATATCTCTAGGCTTTTTCTAGGATTCGAAGAAAAAGTACCTAGAGATATTTAAAAATATTGAAACAAAAATTCAAGGCAAATCACTTATCAAACCCATATCTTGGTGCACATATTGTCACAATTCACATATCATTGCAAACACATTCACATCACACCATCACCACAATCATGGATCTAACATTGTTAGCTACATAGACATAAACAAATCAAGCAAGTCTATCCATTGGTATACCAAAGTCATGTTAACATATGAGAAGCTCGCCCTAAGTTTCTTCCATTTAAGTATCACCACAAGAAATGATATGCTACTACCTAAGACAAAAATTGCCTTCATACCTTACTCTCATTCCTAAGAACCACTTACAAAATATAAAAAATGATTTTTCATAGCGAGAGATCCCCTCAAAATGAGATGTTTATTCTTCTTATGTTAGAACAATTAGGAGAGAGAATAGGTACAAACCATTCCTAACTTCTTTCTCAAATATCAAAGGAATCATGGGGAAGAGGCTTGATGAATAAATTTGCAACTTGTTCCTTTGAAGGAATATATTCCAACTTGATTTTTTTTTCAAGAACTTGTTTCCTAGTTTGATAAAGATGAAGACCAATAATGTATGTTAGCTCCCTAATTAAAGACATTCCAAATTCCTGCTACATGGCTAAAGAAAATCCTTGATTCATATATTCGACATTGCTTCCAAATATGACATCATCAACATGAACCCATACTCCCAAAAGTTTGTCTTTGTTATATTTGATATATAAATTGTTATATGGAGATCCTTTCTTGAATCCATGTTGTTGAAGATACCTGTCAAGATGATAATAACATACATGAGGAGACTATTGTAACCCATATAATGCCTTCTTAAGTTTACAAGCAAGATTTTTATCATTGCTAAATATGAATCCTTTTGGTTGTTCAATATAAATTTCTTCTTCTAGTTCCCCATTTAAAAATCAAGATTTAACATCCATTTGATATACCTTGAAGTTACGACATATGGAAAATGAAAATTCTATTCTTGTAGCTTTAAGTATAGCTACATAGGCAATATATCTTGAAAGTTTATCCCTTCTTGTTGAGCATAGCCTTTGCATACATGTCTTTCTTTGTTTCAAATTAATTGTCCATTTTTATTGAGTTTGTTTTTTGATCCCCACCTTGTCCCAATTACATTTTTATGACGAGGCTTTGGTACGGGTTCCCATGTATGGTTCTTTTCTATTTGATTAATTTCTTCATTCATTTCCTTAACCAAGCACTTATCTTTGCTTGCTTGATTCACATGTTTAGGTTGAATTGTAGATAATAAGGCCAAGTGACTAGATGATCCAAGAAAAGTTCTTCTAGTTTGTACTCCTCCTTCTTTATCACCTAGAATTTGAGTTTCAAGATAAATTTTCTACTCATACCTTGATGGAGTCTTTTGTAGACACATTTTCATTTCCTTCTTTGCATGTTTCTTTTTATTCTCTCCTACAACTTCTTAGATTTTTGTAGGGAGAAGTTCATCATGTGTGTTTTCTTCTCTTTTGGTACGTGTGGATTCTTCATCAATCACAACATTTATACCTTCAATAATCTTTTGGAGCCTTTTATTATAACATTTATGTCCTTTACTTCTAGAAGAGTACCATTCATGAGATCTAGATTCAAACTTTCCATCCTTATCAACATTTTTCTTTATAAAACATTGGCTTCCTAAGATTCTAATGTGTGTGATAGTTGGAGGTTTCCCATACAAGAGTTCTATCACTTTTTACTTGAACATGGGATTTGTTAAGTATATCCATGACTGTATGTACTGCTTCTCCCCAAAAATTGTGAGGTGTTCCTCACTCGTCAAGCATGGCGCCAACCATATACTGAACTACTATATTCATTCTTTCTACCACTTGGCTTTGTTGATGAGTTTTATTTATGGAAAACTTCCTTTTGATTGCATTATGCTCACAAAATTTTAAAAATTCATGTTGTCGTAGCTCATTTTTACATGCCACGTGGGCATTTATTATTTTTTCCCCAACATTTTTTCGTTTTTCTATAAATCCTCTTACCCTCATTCCCCTCATTTTTATTAATTTTTATATGTAATAGGACACACTTGTGAAAATTAGAGCTCATATATGACAGTCTCGAAGATATATAGAGAATGGATGCCTTTTATAAAAGCAAGTACAAAAGTTAGGCCTTCAGCTACAGTAGAATATCAGTTGACTCAACAAGCAAATGCCACATATTGCTTGGCATAAATTTTGAAAAAAACATTTTTGTAAAATGATGTGATTTTGTTTTATTCTGTTCATGAATGTAGTTTCAAAGGAAAGAGTAGTTTGTAGACAATTTAAGTAGTTATGATGTTTTTTATAGTAAAGGTTACTGTTTCATAAGTGTCCTTATTGTAATTATCCAATAAAAGACAATTTGGAGCGAGGAAGGGTTGTCAATTTAGACCTTAGAAGCAAAATTATCTGTCATTTTTATCTTCTTGGTGATTTTTAATAAAGCTGTCAAAGTGATTCAAGATATATGTTGAGTGTGATATGTATTTCTTGTTATCTTTAACTTCAATTGATATTCTGCTATATAAGAGAGTAATGAAGTTGTTGGCCTTTAGCATTACAATTTCACTAAAATTTTGATATTGGTAAGTTAAAGTTAAAAATCCTTAATATGGGCTCTTGTCTTGTATATTCCATTTCATATTGATTCCATATTTCTACTAAAGTTTAAGGCAATCTATTCTCCCTCAAGTAGCTTGTTGTTAAAAATTTTCTTCAAACTCTTTCACTCAGTGTATTGCAAGCTAAATTCACATTCACCATTAGAAGGCCACTTTGAAAGAGTGTTGTTTCCCAAGGAAGATTTAAAGGCATTATATGTAAAACAAATATTTTTGGGGTCTTAAAAATGGAACAACAAGTTAAAAATGTCACAGTCTTGAATAAATTTATTGGGTACTCATCTCTCCTAGACTAGAGGTTGTCTTCCAAGGTACAACACATCCCATATAAACTCTCCTCCTCTATTAGATCTAAGACATTTTATTTTTAATTCCAATTCTTTTCCACCATAGCCTTCAATATTTTAAGAAATTCAAATGTCTCATATTTATACTTTACTAAAAAAACCCAACACATTCCTGTAAAGTAGTCAAGTGATAGCATGAAGTATTGTTCACCACTAGGAAATTAGTGTCAACAAGATCAAGGGGCTTACTTGAAGTGCATTCTTTTGTGTAAAGTGAACATTTGATTACTTACGAAATTGACATGATTTGAAAATACTTTTTTCACATAGAGAGTGTTAGTTTTTGTAGCATGAGATGGTGTTATAATATTGAGACTTTGTGCAAAGGATAAAACACATGAGATCTCCAAAACATAGAAATCATGTAGATATGGCTCAATTAAATTAATTGACCATAATTAAAAATTCCCTAATTCTAACTTAGAAAAAATGGCCAATTAATAATAATTAAGTAAAAAAGGTTAAAATTCTTTAGAAACTCACATATATCGAATTGAATATGATTTGAACCATCGAATAAGTTTTAATCATGGTCATTGGAGTCCCAACTAGAGATTATAAGAAGAGATTAATGGGTAGATGGAGGACACACCATTGCTCATACTCATTGATATCGACATTTTGATTTTCGAGTGCACGTGATTTAGTAGGAGAAATCAATTCAGAGATCAAGTAGTAGGCGTTAGAGGGGCAGCTACAATGAATCTCTACCGAGTTTTCCAGTTCGGGTGAATAACACCAAGTGATAGAGTATTCTACGGAGAGGCTGTGTAGAGGTGTGTGCAGGAAGGTTGAGAGGCCATTCGATTTAGTTATGGGGAAGATCGATTAAACATCCACACATGGGGAGGATTTTGCAGAGTGCAAGAGAGTCACTTACAACAACAGAGACATGCATGACAATTTATTGTGAAGGTGATTTCAACAACATATGTGAGGCATCTACACAGAAGCAGTGCAAAATGTGCATGCACAAGGTTGGACGACTAACCTTCATATGGAGGTGGTAGTTTAGATTGTCAAGAGAAAGAATGATAAATTATCTCTAACATTTTTTTCGTATTTCTGCTAAGGATTTCTAGTATTTTAGCATTTGAATTGTACTCACATCATTTCAATACTGAATAACAATAAAAACCCTCATTACTGCACTAGTCTTCCCACATTAGGTTTTTTCAAGGACCTTTTTCCAAAACTAACGGTGTGATAATTCACACCATATTTCTTAGTTTCAAGTATTTTATTTTTTATGGTATTTATTTGTGAATAAATTGTAGTGTGAATTTTTCATTATTTTTCCAAAAACAAAATAAACTGCACAATTAATTTATCACCTAGAAGAAATATTTCTAGTTGTTGCAGTTCACGAAATTTTAACATCTTATGAGAACATATTTGATGGAGAGGAAGCTTAGAAGCGAAAGAGTAAATTTTTTTACAGTGGAGAGATATCGTAAGGAGAAAAAATTTATTGCGCTACGCAATGCCTAGCGAGATAGTGTGAATTGCAGGATAGAGGGTTCGATTTGTAGTTGGAGGGTGGAAAAAAAAATTGACTTGTCTATAACATTCACTCTAACAGGAAGACACAACAATAACTGAGTATTTTTGCTCGGAAAATTTCTTGTTTGGGTGCAAAAGAGTATTAAAATAGCTTGCTAGAGTAGAATGAATCCCAAGTGGAAGAGAAATTTCAGAAATAGAGGGAGGAATTTCCATATTTTCTTAGAGGGTTTCGAGTCCATGTTTTCTTTTCTATTACAAAAGGTTGTGTGAATTTTCTAGAATGAACCATTTCAAGTTGATGGGAATATAGTTCATGTTCCATATTTTCTAGAGAGGGACATTGAGAAAGGAGGAGTGAATAGTGTTGGGTGGGGGATCCCACAAGGGCACTATTGGGGAATAAAGCCCATATTTTGGTCCCATTTTTGTAACCCTAATGTAAAGATTCCGCATTTTGTGGTCGCGGAGTGCGTAGATGTTAAAGAGTCATAGGGTTGTCCGCTCTTATTTTGATAATGTAATGTCGGTTATAAAAGATCTACCCATGGTCTTCGGGCCATGGGATTTTATAAGTAGAGCTAAGCTCTAAGTACTTAAGGAATAAATCAATAGAAGGAAGAATCAATGATGGAATGATGTATGAGAGATAGCCCTAAAGTAGAAGCTCTAAGTTTTGGGTTATAGCATAGGTAGAGGCTCTGCAGCTGAGTGCATAGAGGCCTAGAAGTCTGCAGCTCAGTGCATGGACCCCTACAGCTAACTGCGCAGGGCGAGGCAAGTCTATAATCATCTAGAATTACAAATAGAGAGAAGTATTCTATAATTTCCACATCTTTATTTCCTATTTATCCATCTATTTCATTTGGTATGAATTTTTCTTCTAATGCTTATATGATGCACAAATGTGTATCACTGTATTGGTTAGGTGAACACAAGTAAGAACATCTATTTACGTGAAGCTAACTAAGATCTATTAATAAGATAAGTAAGATACTTAGCGTAGTTTGGAAAATATCACAGTTTGGTGCTCTAGTAGCGTGAAAGCATATCAGCCCCTCATTAGGGCTGTGTGGAAGCCAATTGTAATAGTTCGTGAAGGTACTGAAGGGTAAAAATGAGGGATAAGTAACGTGCATGAAGGCAGGTATAGCTGGAACAAAATGACATCACATCCATCTCAAGGGTGTGGAAACTTGGTTCCAAAATCCCCCCATACTGCTTCGGGTGAGACTTCAATCCATGCTACGCGGGCTGATGCCGAAAGGGCCAGTAGTGTAGGGATTTGTTTGGCTAACTAACGCTAAACTTGGGTCAGGCCTCCACAAGCCAACAAATGGTTGTGTTGGCAGGACTAGAATTTGCATGAGAGATGTGTGATGTCGTATCACTCGAATCCAACTAAGAAAGAAATCAAAGGCTAGTTGGATAGAAGGATTCACAAGTTCCTAGCATAGGAGAACTGAAACCCACGACTGTCAAAAGAATAGTGGTTGGGCCAACACCTATATATGAAGATCCAAAAAATATATTTCACCTCTTTCCCTACTGAACTATACGAGTGGATTATGAAGCTAGCAAATATCTAAGGAAGGTGGAAACTTGACAGTCTTGTTGTGTGGACCCGAGAGATAGTGTGAAGGTTGGAAGCATCGAAGGGTAAGATCACATGCACTTTCAATCATTCTCTGAGTCACATTATAGGATGATTTTTTACTAAGTTTGCGGTCGACACATCAGTCACCTATAGTGAGGTAAAGAGACGCTTTTTCAAAGGATCACAAGGTAAGTACGTAAAATCTCTAAATACTCGGATTAAAGTGTTGTTGTGCGAAAAATGGGTTATGTAGTCACCTTGATGTTTGGGACTACGTGAAGCGGAAAAAGTTACAGAAACGAAGGAAATAAGGGTCCAAAGTATAGCCCCTTGATTTCACCACTGCGAAGGGACAAAGAAGGGTAAACGAAGGTCTCTCTCTGAAGTGTTATTCAATTGATAAGATAGGGAGTTCCGTCAAAACCACCTCTACCCACACCACCACCATCTTCACTGCCATCACCTCCAACTTCACCCGTACCACCTCTGCCACCGTGATTCAAAATGGAAAACAAAGTGAAGTTTCCTTTGTTCAAAGGCTTGGGAAATGACGACTCGAACCAATTGTGGTTCGTTGTGATGACTGTATGGAAAGCTCAACGTGTTACAGATGAGAACACAAATAAGGAAACTCTGGTTAGTGCTCTGCAAGATTGCACGCTAACGTGGTATCTTAAGTACTCCAGTGATAACTTGAATGCTAGAGTAGTAGACATCCAAGAAACACTGAATAGCGAATTTAGCAGGCCTAAATATGAAGCACATTTGATTGTGAGATTCAAGGAGATCATGATTCTACTAATCGAGACACCTTGGGAACTAGATCAGAGGCTGAAATACATGATCCATGAAGCCAACATGAATTTGACAGATGGAGAACATCACGAGTGGTTTGTAGCTTCACTACTACCACATTTAAGGTGTGTGCTATCGCAGTAGAAGATAACGACTCAGAAAGACTCCTTGGAGATTTTGTTAAGGCTACATGAGACCTCAATGGAGGATCCTAATCTAGGAGTTGAGTAGATACACATGCAACTGAATAATCTGTGCCTTGAGATGCAAATCTTGAGGCAAGATAGGACAACTCGGCTAGATGTACATGAAGAAGTATGGTGTGTGAAATGCAAGAGCCAGGGTCATGATAAAGACCACTCTCTAGTATTTACAAATTATGTTGTAGGGGGAGGACCGATGCCTTTAAGGCTAGAAGCTTAAGAAAGATATAGTGCAGTGCCTAATTTATGATGTGCTATCTGTCAAATAGCCAAAAAACATGCCACGGATAACTGCCACTTGTTATAGAAGTATACAAAAACTCTGTGATAGTTGTTTGCAACTTTTGTAGGTCGGTGGAACATGACGAGCATACTTGTAGGAGATATGAATTGATGATGGAGAGACCTCCCACCTACAGGGTTCAGGCCGAAACATGGCCCCTTGACCAAAATGCAGGGATGGCGCTGATAAGATTTCAGGGGCGTGGATGAGGCCGAGGAAGAAGAGCACTTGGTAGAGGTCACAGATAGTTGATTTGTTATAATTGTGGAGGGCCATGACACTATGCCCACGATTACACTAATTCAATGCACTCGTCGTGCAATTATTGCATGTTGTTTTATCATGAAACAAAAGATTGTCCTACGTTGATAGCTAAGATATGTCAAAAAGGGGCGCTACCACCTCCCCTGACTCAGAACCTATAGATGTTGAGGTCTGAGCCACAGGAGGAAGATCCAAACGTAAATATAGTTCTCTGAATTGGAATCGCCACGGGAGATGATAAGGGAAAAAAACTGGAAGACAGTACATGGGTTCACAAAGCCCCGGTGAGAGAGGGCGACTTCAATTTGGAGCCCGCTCGGGAAACATTCATGGAAGCTAAGAAGAGCTTCATTGAGGCCTCCACTTTAGGAAGCAATGATAAATCAAAGCTGGAGATGGACCCCCCTATGCTGACAGCTTTCCTCGAAACTTGTATGAAGTTACTGCGTGACAGTAAAGTTGTGAAAGGTTTATAGGAACTCATCAACAAATGTGTTGTGATCATGATAGGAGAACTGTGCGTAGTTCGAAAGATCGGAAAGCATAAGACAAGGACGGGACGTGAAATGAGACTAACGGCGCAGATCAAAGAATATGAAATCGATCAATTCATTCTGGATTTGGGATTAGATACGAATTTTCTACCAAAACAGGCATGGGAGAGAATGTGGAGACCTGTGCTGCAATGGTCTCTAATTCAGCTAAGAATGGAGAATCAATAGAAAGTAATACGCATGGGGCAACTGCAGGAAATAGCTGTGGATATTAAGGGAGTGAGCGCCCACATATTTTGAAGTAATAGAGATTGTGGATGATAGCAATCCCTACCCTGTGCTCTTGGGAATTGACTGGGCTACTGACATGAATGGGGTAATCAATATGAAGAAGTGAAAGATGATCTTTGATAAGAAGTCACAATGTGTAATAATACCCCTGGATCTTGCTAAAGGATCATGCTATATGGAGACAGTCCACGACTATGAGAGTGATGATGATATGGACTGCATCGATAAGATAATAGCACGAGTCCAAGACCCAGTGAATCCCACCATAGACATGTGGATTACGTGGGAGCATGAGAGCTCCTACGCTTTGGATTCTGATGAGGAAATCAAACGTTGGCAGAATTAGTTACATGAAGTAACTACGTTGAATTGCAATATGATGGCTAGGTCATTGCGTTGTGTATCGTCAAAGGTAATAAATATTTCTACTTATGATGGTCTAAATGAGGTAGATATATTTTTGGATGCATTCGAAAGGGAAGTGCCAGAAAGATGATGGTTCTAGGCCTTGGACTAGGTACTGCGTGCTACGCCCACAAGATGGTGGGGTACAGACAAGGGGAGTTTTGATGATTGGTACGAATGTAGGAAAACGATGCAAACACAATTTGGGAAGGCTATGATGTGACTCACAAACAAGTATGATCAATTGAATGATTTGTGCACATGGATGAAGGCCTATGAAGAAAATCCCCAACCTAAGGAGGTGAACCTGTAGTCTGCACTCAAGTACATGGTCAATAAGCCTATGTCGGGGAGGCACATCTAAAAATGGCTATTATTGTTCTAGGAATATGACTTTGAAGTTGTTGTGAAGCTTGGATGATTAAATATGGGACCTAACCACCTGTCGCGCATCAAGACATGGGAGGAACCTACTAATTTGGAGGAGGGATTATGTGATGGGAAGTTTTTTGTTGTGCACATTGTGGATGGACATTTCGAGGATATAATACACTTCCTAAAAACTAGAACTACACTAAAAGGATACTCTATCCAACAAAAGAAGGAATTAGTGATGCGCACGGTAGATTTATCTGTCATTGCTGGGAATCTATACAAAATGGGGAATGATGAAATACTGCGAAGGTATGTACCTGAATTTGAACAAAGAAGCATCCTCCTGAATGCTCATGGGGGTGTTGCGAGAGCACATTATGTGGGTAGAGGAATCCTGCAGAAGATTCTACACGCAGGGTTGCGGTGGTCAACCCTTCATCAAGATTCAAAAGCATGTTGTAGGGTGTGTGACGTATGTCAAAGAATAGGTAGGCCATCTCGAAGGGATGAAATTCCTTTGAATCCACAAATGACATTGCAACCTTTCCAAAAGTGGGCAATAGATTTTGTAGGACCTCTTAAGTCTCAAGGAAAAATAAGTGTGAGGTACATTATCACTGTGACAGAGTATTTGACTAATTGAATAGAAGCGTAGCCGGTGAAGGATTGCATTGGTGTGACTGCTACGAAGTTTCTATTTAAACATGTACTGACATGATTTTGATGTCCAAAGATCTTGATGAGCAATTGTGGTACGCACTTCCTGAATGAGAGAATCAAGGCACTAACGGAGGAATTTCAAGTATATCATCAAAAGAGCACAACTTATCCCACACAAGCTAATGGGATAGTGGAGACATTCAACAAAGTACGAGAGACCACATTGACCATTGCAATGCTCAGCAAAGTGATTGGGACCTATGCATACCTGAAGTATTGTGGGCTTATTGGATGACATGTAAAAAGCTAACAGGACAGACACCCTTTAAGCTGGTATATAGGGTTGAAGATGTGATGCCTATGGAATACACCATGCCGAGTCTATGCATAGCAGTGCTCACAGGTATGATGGATCACGAAGCCCTGGAAGAAAGGCACATGGAGTTGGATGAGCTGGAAGAAGAGAGCTCTTTTGTTGGATTTCACCAACAATTCAAAAAGCATCATGAAAAGGCGTGGCACGATCGACATATTAAGCTACACACCTTTAAGGTGAATGAATTGGTCCTATTATATGATAGTAAGTTTGATAAATTTCCAAGGAAACTTAGAGTGCACTTGCTGGGGTCTTATGTTATTAAGGATACTATCGACAGTGGCGCAGTCTAATTGGCTAAGTTGAATGGAGATCCCTTCCTAGGAAAAGTGAATGGCGGTCATTTGAGGCCATAGACAGGTGGCCCAACATCTAACTAGGTGACAAAAGCATAGTCTTGGCACTCGAGGCAACTAAAAGGAGGCATGGGACTATAAACTACACTACCGAGGAGTTGCATGATTTTAGAATAGCGTGACACAATGAGGTGTCACGGGGTCCGTGATAGCACAAAGATAGTTACGCTCATGCATAGGTATGCTGGAAAGTGACCATCAAAGTCACTATTCATAATTTGATGGTTGGTTTGAGGCCAAGTGGAGCAGACAATAGGCATTTAAGGCGAACTTTATGGGCTAGATTCTTGAAAATATGCCACCAATCTAGAATTAATGGATCAAATGTGGGGGGAATGGTTGAATTCAAATAGAGGCAGGAATTTCCATATTTTCCTAAAGGGCTTCTAGTTCATGTTTTCTTTAGGTGATCCATAATTTTTCTATTGCAAAAGGTTGTGTGAATTTGCTAGAGTGAACCATTTCAAGTTGATGGGAATATAGTTCATGTTCCATATTTCTAGACAGGGGCATTTAGAAAGGATGAGTGAATAGTATTGAGCAGGGGATCCCACAAGGGAAGTTTTGGGGCATAAAGCACAAATTTTGGTCCCATTTTTGTAATCCTAATGTAAAGGCTCTACATTTTGTGGTCGCGGAGTGTGTAGATGTTAAAGAGTCATAGGGTTGTCTGCCCTTATTTTGATAATGTAATGTTAGCTCTAAAAGATCTACCCATGGTCCACGAACCATGGGATTTTATAAGTAGAGCTAAGATCTATGTAGTTAAGGAATAAATCAATAGAAGGAAGAATCAATGATGGAATGATGTATGATAGATAGCCCTAAAGTAGAAGTCTAAGTTTTGGATCATAACATAGATGGAGGCTTTGCACCTCAGTGCGCAGAGGCCTAGAAGTCTGCTACTCAGTGCGTGGACCCCTGCAGCTAAGTACGCAAGGCAAGTTAAGTCTGTAATCATCTAGAATTATCAATAAAGAGAAGTAGTCTATAATTTCTGCATCTTTATTTCCTATGTATGCATCTATTTCATTTGGTATGAATTTTTCTTCTAATGCTTATATGATGCACGAATGTGTATCATTGTATTGGTTAAGTGAACACAAGTAAGAACATCTATCTATGTGAAGCTAACTAAGATCTGCTAATCAGATAAGTAAGATACTTTGTGTAGTTCTAGAAATATCACAATTTGTTGCCCTAGTAGTGTGAGAGTATATCAGCCCCTTGTTAGGGCTGCGCAGAAGCCAATTGTAATATTTCGCGAAGGTACTGAAGGGTAGAAGAGAGGGATAAGTGACGTGCATGAAGGCAGGTATAGTTGGAAGAAAATGACATTACATCTATCTCAAGGGTGTGGAAACTTGGTTCCAAAATCCCCCCATACTACTTCAGGTGAGACTTCAATCCATCGTCCGCGAGGTGATGTCGAAAGGGCCAGTAGTATAGGGATTTGTTTGGCTAAATAATGTTGAATCTGCGTTAGCCCAACACAATCCAACAAATGGTTTCGTTGCCGGGACTAGAATCTACTTGAGAGATGTGCGATGTCGTATCACTCGAATCCAACTAAGAAAGAAATCAAAGACTAGTTGGATAGAAGGACTCACGAGTTTGCAGCACAGGAGAACTGAAACCTGTGACTCTTAAAAGAATAGTGGTTGGACCAATACCTGTATACAGAGATCTATATGAGTGGATTATGAAGTTAGCAGATAGCTAAGGAAGGTGGAAACTTGATGGTCTTGTTATGTGGACTACAGAGCTAGTGTGAAGGTTGGAAGCATCGGAGGATAAGATCATGTGCGCTGTCGATCATTATCTTGATTGCATTATAGGATGATTTTTTACTAAGTTCGAGGTCGACACGTCAGTACCTATAGTGAGGCAGACCGAAGGTTTTTCAAAGGACCATGAGGTAAGTACATAAAATCTCTAAATACTCGGATTAAAGTGTTGTTATGCGAAAAATGGGTTATGCAGTTACCTTGATGTTTGGGACTGTGTGAAGCAGAAAATGTTCCAAAAACGAAGGAAATAAGGGTCTGAAGTATAGCTCTTGATTTCACCATTGCAAAGGGACAAAGAAGGGATAAGGAAGGTCTCTTTGGGAAGTGTTATTCAATTGATAAGAAAGGGAGTTCAATGAAAATCACCTCTTCCCACACCACTTCCATCTTCACCGCCATCACCTCCAGCTTCACCCGTACCACCTCCACCACCACCGCAATTCAGTATGGAAAACACAGTGAAGTTTCCTTTGTTCAAAGGCTTGGGAAATGGCGAACCAGACCAATTATGGTTCATTGCGATGACTGTATGAGAAGCGCAAGGTGTTACAGATGATAACACAAAGAAGGCAACACTCGTTCGTGCTCTATAAGATCACGCGCCAACCTTGTATATTAAGTACTCCAACGATAACCCGAATGCTAGAGTAGTAGACATCCAAGTAGCACTAAATAGCAAATTTAACAGGCCTAAATCTGAAGCACATTCGATTATGGGATTCAAGGAGATCATAATTCTACCAGTCAAGATGCCTTAGGAACCAGATTAGAGGCTGAAATATATGATCCACGAAGCCAACATGAATTTGACAAATGGACATCATCACGAGTGGTTTGTATCTTTGCTACAACCACATTTAAGGAGTGCACTATTACAACAAAAGATAATGACTCAAGTAGACTCCTTGGAGATTGCGTTCAGGTTACATGAGACCTCAATGGAGGATCCTAATCAAAGAGTTCAGGAAATCCAGGTGCAGCTGAAGAATCTGTGCCTTGAGATGCAAAGCTTGAGGCAGGATAGGATGGCTCAGCGAGAGGTACGCGAAGAAGTATGGTGTCTGAAACACAAGATCGAGGGTCATGATAAAAACCACTCCCCAGTCTTTAAAATTACCTTATAGGAGGAGGACCCAAGCCTTTAAGGCCAGAAGCTCAAGCAAGACCTAGCGTGGTGCCTAATTTATTGTGTGTTATCTGTTAAATAGCCAAAAAACATGCCACAGATAACTGCCACTTGTTATAAAAGTATACACAAACTCTGTAATAGTTGTTCTACAACTTTTGTAGGTCAGTGGGACATGACGAGCATACCTTCACGAGCTATGAATTGATGATGGAGAGAACTCCCACATACAGGGTTCAGGCTGAAACATGGCCCCTTGACCAAAATGTAGGGATGGCGTGGATAATATTTTAGGGGCATGGACGAGGCCGAGGTGGAGGAGCACTTGGTAGAGGTTGCAGGCAGTTGATTTGCTATAATTGTGGAGGGAAATGACACTATGCCCATGATTACACTAATTCAACGCACATGTCATGCAATATTTCACATTGTTTGATCATGAAATAGAAGGTTGTCCTATGATGATAGCTAGGATATGTCATAAAGGGGCGCTACCACCTCCCCCAACTCAAAACCTACAGATGATGAGGTCTAAGCCACACATGGAAGATCCAAACACAAATATAGTTCTCCAAATTGGAATCACAATAGGAGATGACAAGGGAAAACAACCGAAAGATAGTACATGGGTTCGCAAAGCCCCAGTGAGAGAGGCCAAGTTCAATTTGGAGTGTGCTCGGGAAAAATTCATGTAAGCTAAGAAGAGCTTCGTTGAGGCCTCCACTTTAGGAAGCAATGATAAACTGGAGTTAGAGATGGACCCCTCTATGCTAACAAATTTCGTCGAAACCTATATGAAGTTACCACACGACAGTAAGGTTGTGAAAGGTTTACAGGAACTCATCAACAGATATGTTGGGACCGTGCCAGCAAAACTGTGCATAGTCTGAAAGAGATGAAAGCATAAGACAAGGACAAGACGTGAAATGAGACTAACCACACAAATCGAAGAATATGAAATGGATCAAGTCATTCTGGATTTTGGATCAGATGCGAATATTCTACCAAAACAGACATGGGAGAGAGTGTGGGGACCCGTGCTGCAATGGTCTCTGATTCAGCTAAGGATGGTAAACCAATAGAAAGTAATACCCATGGGGTAGCTGCAGGGAATAACCATGGATATTGAGGGAGTGAGCACGCGCATATTTTGAAGTAATAGAGATTGTGGATGACCGCAATCCCTACCCCATGCTCTTGGAAATTGACTAGGCTACCAACATGAATGGGGTAATCAATATGAAGAAGTGAAAGATGATTTTTGATAAGAAGTCACTACGTGTAATAATACCCCTGGATCTTGCTGAAGGATCATGCTATACGGAGACAATCGACGACTATGAGAGTGATGACGATATAGACTCGATCTATAAGATAACATCATGAGTCAAAGACCTAGTGAATCCCACCACAGACGGGTGTATTACATGGGGGCATGAGAGCTCCTACACTTGAGATTCTGATGAGGAAATAAAACATTGGCAGAATCGGTTACATGAAGTAACTACGTTGAATTACAATATGATGGCAAGGATGTTGCATTATGTATCGTCATAAGTAAGAAATCTTCCTATTTATGATGGTCTAAATGAGGTAGATATATTTTTAGATGCATTCGAAAGGGAAGTGCTAGAAAGACAACGGTTCGAGGCCTTGGATTGGGCACTACACGCTATGCCCACAAGATGGTGGGGTACACACAGGGGAGTTTTCATGATTGGTACGAATGTAGGAAAATTATGCAAACACAATTTGGGAAGCCTAAGATGTGATTCATAGACAAGTATGATCGATCGAATGATCCGCACACATGGATGCAGGCTTATGAAGAAAAGCCCCAACCTGAGCAGGTGAACCTGTAGTCTGCACTCAAGCACATGGTCAATAAGCCTATGTTGGGGAGGCACATCTGAAAGTGGCTATTATTATTCTAGGAATATGATTTTGAAGTTGTTGTGAAGCCTAGACGATTGAACATGGGATCTAACCACCTATCACCCATCAAGACATGGGAGGAAGGAGGAAGGATTACTGACAGGAAGCATTTTGCTGTGCACGTCATGGATGGAAATTTTGAGGATATAATACACTTCCTAACAACTGGAACTGTATTGAAAGGATACTCTGTCCAACAAAAGAAGGAATTAGTGGTGTGCATGGGTGATTTTTGTGTCATTGCTCGGCATCTATACAAAATGGGGAATGATGAAATATTGTGAAGGTATGCACCTGAATTTGAACGAAGCAGCTTCCTCATGAACGTTCATGGGGGCATTGTGGGAGCACATTATGTGAAAAGAGAAATTGCACAGAAGATTCTACGCGTAGGGTTGTGCTAGCCAACCCTTCATCAAGATTCAAAAGCATGTTGCAGGGCATTTTACCTATGTAAACGAATAGGTAGACCATTGCAGAGGGATGAAATTCATTTGAATCCGCAAATGATGTTGCAACCTTTCGAAAAGTGGGCAATACATTTTGTATGACCTCTCAAGTCTCAAGGAAAATAAACGCGAGGTACATTATCACTGAGATAGATTATTTGACTTGTTGGACAAAAGCGTAGCTGGTGAAGGATTGCACAGGTGCGACTGCTGCAAAGTTTCTATTTAAACATGTACTGACACAATTTGGATGTCCAAAGGTCTTGATGAGCGATCGTGGTACGCACTTTCTAAATGAGACAATCAAAGCACTAATGGAGGACTTTCAAGTGTATCATCAAAAGAGCACAACTTATCACACATAGGCTAATGGGATAGTGGAGGCATTCAACAAAGTACTGGAGACGGCATCGACCAAGGTATGTAATGCTCAACAAAGTGATTGTGACCTATGCATACTTGAAGTATTATGGGCTTATCGGATGACATGCAAAAAGCTAACAGGATAGACACCTTTTAAGCTGGTATACAGGGTTGAAGATGTGATGCCTATGGAATACATTGTGCCGAGTCTATGCATAGCAACACTCATAGATATGACAGATCGTGGATCCCTGGAAGAAAGGCTCATGCAGTTGGATGTGCTGGAAGAAGAGAGCTTTTTGTTTGGATTTCACCAGCAAGTCAAAAAGAAGCATGAAAAGGAGTGGCATGATTGACATATTAAGTTGTGCACCTTTAAGGTGAATGATTTGGTGCTATTATATGACAGTAAGTTTGATAAAATTCCAAGGAAACTCAGAATGCACTTGCAGGGGTCATAAGTTATTAAGGATATTACCGATAGTGGCGCGGTCCAACTAGGTAAGTTGGACAACTACTAGAGACACTACAAGAATTGCGGAAGAACATTATGTCAACACCCGCAGAATCCATGGACATAGAATTAATGACAACCGAGGAAGTTGCGTAAGAAATTGCGGTAGTTGAAGCACCAGAGACGTTGGAATAATCGTTGAGGTCCCTCAATCACCAAGAACACCACGATCAATGAAGGATAAGTAGGCTATGATCTCGATGCGTGTCTCACCAAGAAACCCACAGAGGAGCAAGCTCACCATGCAGGAAAAGGGGAAGGCCATTAATCTAGAGGCTGATGAGGAGGAATCTGAAGAAATCCTGGTGGAGGAGGAGGATTTACAGATGGACGTTGAAACCTAGGGTGGGACCTTATTACCTGGTTACTCGAACATGTTCCTCCGTGTAAGGGTAAAGCAAAAGTGCCAAAGGACATAGATGAGAGCAAGAGCTCTCTACGAACTCCATTGCTCCTAGACGATATTGTTTTTGAGGGACTGCACTTGGTGTAGGTTCTTATGTTGAAGTTTGAAGATTGGGACCTCGCATACCACAAGAAGTTCCTACATTTAGTGACTATGAAGTTAATACGCTAGAGGATTGATGAGACTACTGGAACAATTCAATTGGAGCTGCAGACATGGCTTAGAGGTTTTAAGAAGAGCTTTGGCGTAAATCACATATAGAGAGACCTTTGTCAATGTGTTTCGAACCAACTAGTGTGGTTCATCGTCACGACAAGTTGAAGAAACATATCCGGCCTAGCATGTTAAATAGAGTGGGCAGAGACTCCAACGGCTGAATAACGACTAATTTTGACTCTAGGACCGAGGTCCAATTTATATTTATTAATTTAATATTATTATTATT
>APFE031031072.1:0-13549 GCA_000404065.3 Pinus taeda
AACTGAACACAACTCCATCAACTCCTCAATCAACTCCATAGAACTCAATCACTGAAGTTCTAACTGAAGTCCTTCATGCAATAGCTCAAGTAACCCATTAGAAAAGCGTATTTCCTTCTGGTAGTTGCATGTGCCACATCCATAGCTTGAACTGAAGTGCTCCAAGAGAATAAGATAATGTTTATAGTCCAAATATTATTAAGAGCTAATAATATTCGACTGTTCTATTTTTAGCCTGGCAGTCTAAAAATAGACTCCTCCCATATGTCTAAAAATAGAGGTCCGTCTATTTTTACCAACATGACCAATCATTCACAAATAGCATCCTGCAACTCATAGACCATGATCCATATGTCTAAAAATAGACTTTGCGCCAAAAATAGCCTGCGGGCACACTTAGTGAAGGCGATTTCTTTTCACTAAGCTCCATCATCTTGTTGCATTTTCAACAGTCTCCTCCCTCAAATAATTTATTTATGGAAAATAGGACATGCCTACACACTTTCAATGTTTGCAATTTGAAGGAAAAGTTCTACATGACACTCTACTACTTAAAGATTATCATATTACCAGAACTCATCCATCATTCTTAACTCAAGGTTGCATGGGGGTGCTAATGGAGCCCGGGCTTCAAATGAACCTTGTCTCTTACAAATAAGAAATTCAAGGGAAGATATCTACCCATACAAATCAGAACCAGAACATTCCATACCCCTATATTGTTGACCAAATGGAGAAAGCTCCTTCCATGCAAGTAAATCTCTCTGAGGTATCTTCTCTTTTCTCTATTCTATAATCTAAAGTTGTCATTTGTTGATTTACTGGATTATACCCTAAATATGAAGCTTTATTTCAGTGGATTTTCTCCATATGGACTCTAAACTATGACATATACCTTTGTTCAAGGGGTCTTTTCATAGTTGAATTTGAAACATAGAAGGATCTGGATTTTGTTCTAAATGAAGGGCCTTGGTTCTAGGGTAGAGCCAGGTTATTCACCACTCCTTCCTTGAGTTTGATTCCACCAATATGGTTATCTCAACCATGTTTATTTGGGTGAAGCTCCCAAACCTCCCCTTCCTTTTTGGTATCATAAAGTCCTTAAAGAAATAGGAAACATTTTGGGCAAATTCAAAAAAATAGTTATGGGAAGAACAAATAATGGACTCTTCACATTTTTCCAGAATATGTGTGGAGATTGATCTTAGCAAAGATCTCCCAAGTCATATAAATTTGAAACACAATAACTCACATTGGTCCCAACCCTTAGATTATGAGAACACAACATTCTGATGTCATGTATGTTCTCATACAGGACATTTACACAATTCTTATCCACAATCAAAGAAGAATAAATAAGAAGAACCGGTAGTCTAATAAACCAAAAGGATGGTAGTTTCCAAAACATTATCCTTTTGAGGACGAAGAAGAAGATAACATGGAAAGTCAACCTAAAGAAAGAAGAATTGAATGTTACGACCAAACAAGAAGACAGACCGATCAAGGACGCGGAGATTTTTCCAGGTACAATCACCCTTCTTCAGAAGGGAATGGATCTAGAGGCCTCTCAGACATTGTATCGAAAAGGAGGCACAAAAAGAACTCATGTATCAGAGAGTTTGGCTTCAAACAAAGATGTTTCTCAAATGGGACAATATTTGGCTTTGGTTCTTGCTTAACCAAATTTCAATGGTTGGCATAAAGTGCAAAAAAGGAAAGGTAAAAAAGAAAAGACAAATGTTAGTTTTCAGTCCTATCTTTCCTTTCTCTTTTGTTTTTTCACGGCTTATGCTCTGGGGTTCATAGTCATTTTTTGAACCTTTTTTTGTTGCTTAATTTTCTCTTTTTCTCCGACATGTATTTTATGTATCTATATGAATACACACTATGTGTGTCTATAAAATGTACTTTTTATATCATTAATAAAATTACAGTTTTTTTCTGTAGAAGAAAAAAAATTCCAAATTTAAATTAACTTAATAGTGAAATGGATAAATGGATATAAGATTCACAGAGGAGTCAGACAGGAAGAAAAAACCATAAACTGTAAGGAATTTAATGTGAGGAGTAAGTATAACGACACTTGGCTCAACAAAGTAGAGAAAAATAAGAGACATTAAAACATAATAAGATTTAACTTGGTTACTTCATTACTGTTACAGTGGATCCTGGACTCCCTGGAAGGGATTGAATCACTATGTATGCACTTGGGGTGAGGCAAGAACCTCTGGACTCCTTGTGTTGAGAAGATGGTAGCATCAACTGGTGGGATTGACAAAGAGGCCCTCTGGATTCTCTGTTTCTTTTGGTAGCTGGTGTTCTAATCCCTTAAGCAGGTACCCCTCTCAAAATATGGAATTTGGCTCAGGGGTGACAACTGCAAGTAAGTGTGGTTGCAGTTGTTTATGGTTGGGTGGAGAGTCCTTGTCCTAGACTCAGTTTCCCTGCAACTTTAAATAAGTATTTGTTTGTGTTGCTTAAATATTAATGAACTTATGATGCATTTCTGGATGAAATGGTTTGGATTCTTTTAGGACTATAACAGCGTTATTAATGTGATGAGCATGTGGATGTCTCTCTATGCAGAGATAGATTTATAGTTATGATAAATAAATGCATGCATAAACATATATGTCACACCTCTGAAATGAATAGTGTTGATAAAAAAGTTGAACTAGTGTATGCATCTGTAATGAAATGAAGTGTTGTGTTAAATGCTTATTACCACATTTCATAACATATACTTTGCAGTAGAATATGTAATGTTATATACAATAAACTAACTTGAGTCATGTTCTTGAACCGGAATCCCGTCTTGGGGTAAATTCTCATTCATACTAATTGACAGTGTATATGCAAGTAATACAAAGATGTCATAAAACGTCACAAGAAGCGGAAGGATCCATAAGGATACAGAATAAAAACTTGGAAGATTGGGCACAGAGACCCTTTTTATTAACATAAAGCAAGTATATAGGACACTACCTGCTTGGCAGGGTCTATACATATACATGGATGTTCCTTCACTGGGCTATAATCCCTTGAACCTATCCAAAAGGCGTTGAGTCAACACTGGAAATGGTGATACTTCCTTTAAATGTAGGAATATATGAAACCATGCAGGAAGGTTTCACCAACCTTGCATTATTAGCAGCATTATTGCATCAAGGTGTATCTACCTCAGCCCCAGAAGTATCTGCATATTGCCATGGAATTTCTTACGGGCCTCCTTTGAAGCCTAGAACCCTTGGCATGTGGTAGGCGAGGTGGAGACCTTTCAAGCTTTCACACCAATCTGATGGTATCTAAGGGTTGCAGGAGTGCCTACGTGAGCACGCGTGGGATTCCAGTCCGAGAACTAGGAATGCAGAAGGGTTGGGAAATCCTTGGAGTTGGATTGGCTCAAGCGCAAAAGGGGTAGTACCATAGGGCACCTTAATAAGCCATCGATGTCGAAACCAAGTATTGTCATTGATCTGAAGGTCTGCAAGACCTCTAAGACAAAGCCATGGTCGAAATAACCAGCTCAAGGGAATTATGGTCGGGTTGAGACTTGCTCTTATAAGAGCGGTAAAGATCCACATCTGATGCATTACTTAAAGCAGGGTCAAGATTCCTTAGTTGATCCTTGGCAGAGATTGAAGGTAAGCTCAATGCAGTGTAGGAGGGATAGCCTTAAAAAAAAAAACAACAACAACAACAACAACAGCAAACAAAACAAACAAACAAACAAAGAAAACAACAAAACAAAACAAAAAAACAAAAAACAAAACATAAACATAAACAAAAACAGCGTGATTTTTCCTTTAATGCAACTGGATGAGGAAATGATGACATGGACTGGAGGTACAAACTCGAAAGATTAACCTGGAGGATTGTGTGGCACAGTTAGGGGATCAACCGGGATTATTTTAGCCAAGATGAGTTGGCTGACACGCGAACTCGAAAGTCCTACAATTGATCATAGGTGAACCCTCTTAACAAGTCGGCAACAAGATGATGCAATGAATGGAGTTTGTTGCATTCGGCCCAAAATATATATATAATCATGTAGAGAAGCAACTCTAGTTGTGAGGCCATTATGACAAGTTGGGAAGTCAAGTAAAGTTCGGAGGAAAATAAATAAATAAATATGTTTTAACCCATTCCTCTGATAGTATGAGGGTTTGGGTGATGTTACACATACGTTGTTATAACATCTACTTCTCAATCCACAGTTACCTACGTTTTTTCTTCTTTGTTTTTTTTCTTGATCCCCCAAGTTTCGGTTTAGTGTTGGGTGGCAGAAACACCTCTTTGGCTGCCAAATTTCAAGCTTTAACAAGCAAGATGAAATGGATTTCTACCCCCTTAATTGTTACAACATCTTCTATTACAACATTCATTGTTACAACATCTGTTGTTACGGCATCCATTGTAATGGTCATTATTTCAATAGTTTAAAAAGTAGTAGTTGTTATAGCATCATATTTTACAACATTTTCAAAATTTTCAACAATAATAGATTTTACACCATAAACTACTACAACATTTTCAGCGTATTTGACATTGACATGTTGTTATGGCATCTTCTCTTAAAACATCCATTGTTATAACATATGCTTCTCAATCCGTTGTTACCTATGTTTTTTCTTCTCAATTTGTTTTCTTGATCCCCCAACTGTCAATGTAGTGTTGGGTGGCAGACATACCTCTTTGGATGCCCACTTTCAATCTTTGACAAGCAAGATGAAACGGCTTGCTATTACAACATATGTTGTTATAGCATATGTTGTTACAGCATCCATTGTTACAACATCTCCTTCTCAATTTGTTGTTACCTATGTTTGTGCTTATCATTTTTTTTCTTGATCCCCCTAGTGCTAGTGTAGTGTTAGGTGGAAAAAACATCTCTTTGGATACTCACTTTCAAGCTTTGAAAAGCAAGATGAAATGGATTTCTACCCCCTCTATTGTTATAGCATCTATTGTTACAATATCCATTGTTACAGCATCTGTTGTTACATCATCCATTTAAATAATCACTCTTTTAGTAGTTTCAATAGTAGTAGTTGTTATAGCATCAGTTTTTATAGCAGTTTCATCATTTTCAATGGTAATGGGTGTTATAGCATCAGTTGTTACAAAATCTTCAACAAATTTAACATTGCATGTTGTTATATCATCTATTGTTACAACATCCATTGTTACAACATTTTCTTCTCAATCTGTTGTTACCTATGTTTGTGCTTCTCAATTTGTTTTCTTGATCCCCCAAGTGTTAGTGTAGTGTTTGGTGGCAAAAACACCTCTTTTGATGCCCACTTTCAAACTCTGAAAAGCAAGATGAGATGGCTTGTTGTTACAGTATTTGGTGTTACAGCACCTTAGTTGTAGCTTATTTGAAATTTTATTAACATATGTGCACTTTGATATGATGTAATATGATTATTTTTTCATTTCATATGTTATAATATTAGATATATAACAAAGAAATTGATTATTGCTTGACATAAATAATAATTTTTCATTCTAAATGTTTTTTTTGCAGAACAAGGATCTTCCAAAAAATCCAAATGATATTCATCACATAGATCTAGATCACGTTGGGTTTGATGTTGAGATGGCAGATGATGCTCATGATGACACAGATATAGATGACAATGAGGCCAATGTCAATATAGATTATAATGATCATGATCATGATCACGATGGTGATGATGATCATGATCATGATCACGATGGTGATGATGATCATGATCGTGATCACGATGGTGATGATGATCATGAGGCAGTTGTTGGTAGTAGCTAGTGACATTCATAATCATAGACTTCATTATGGATCATTTTTTATATATCATTATGATGTTGATTTTCATGGTTACTACCATATGTATCATTTTCATGGCCTCCTGTACCATATTATTGAGTTGTATCTTTTTTACGTGTATCATTTTAACTTATATCATTTGGACATGACATATCATATTGACTTGTATCATTTTCTCTTACATAATTCATCATTTTTATTTGTATCATTTGTACATGATGTATCATTTTGACTTATGTAGACCGTTGGCCATGCATCATTTTCACAAGTTATTGATCTAATAGTATCTCTGAATTTCACTTGTTTTAGTTATACTTTATGATGATCTTGTTAATATTGACTCGTCAGTTTTTATATGATAAAATTGGTTGATGATTTGGATGCTTATTTATTACGTATGATGGTTTTGATTTACTACTCATGATGGATGTTGTCAAATTCACGTAAATTATAGTTATTTGACTCACTTGTTTTAACTATAAATGATGATCATGTTACAATAATTATCTTGTTATTATATATATATTGGATGTTGTAGATTCTATTTTGATGGAGATTTAACAAGTATAATGATGTTGTTAATTTCTATGGATGTTTGTTTCCCTAAAAATTCTTTATAAATGTTATCTTATAAAATATTTCAAATGCATTCATATGATGTATAATCATATAACTTATTTAAGATACATGGTATATTTAACTAATTAAATTAAAGTAAAACATATTAATTTAATTGTATGCAAAACAGCAATTATTTTTGGAAGCAAAAAAATAAGCAACAATGGAAACCAAATTGAAAGCCACACTAGAAGCAAAATGGGAAGAAAAACTGGAAGCCAAATCAAAATCCAAACTGGACGTAAATCTTGGCGCTATTCCCAATGCTTGGAAGCAAAAAAATAAGAAACAATGGAAGTAAAATTGGAAGCCGCACTACAAGCAGAATTAGAAGCCACATTGGAAGCAAAATTGGAAGCCACACTAGAAAATTGGAAGCCACACTAGAAGAAAAATTGGAAGCTACATTAGAAGTGAAACTGGAAGCAAAATTGGAAGCCACACTAGAAGAAATATTGGAAACAAAATTGGAAGCCACACTAGAAGCAGAAATGGAAGTAAAACGAGAAGAAAAACTAGACATAAAATTGTAAGCCAAACCAGGATCCAAATTATAAGCAAATCCTGGCACTATTTTCGACACTAAAACTGGTCCGCTATTCCCGTCTCTATTCCTAGAACGTTTTCTGGTGCTATTCCAGACGATATTTACAACGTAATTTCCGGCACAACTCCAGGCAATATTTTAGGCGCTATTTCGAACGTTTTTTTTGGCACTGTTTTTTCGTTGCTATTACGACATTATTTCTAGAGGAATTTATGGCGCCAAATCTGGCGATATGATAAACATACTTGGTTGCTCCCATTTTTTTCCCATAAATATGTCCAATTTGTGAACTGAAAAAATGCTAAATTATGGTGTTATTTCAGGCATCATTTGCATGTTCTGTAGTGGAAAGATTAAAAAGACTCTACTACACACTAGTAAAATTTTGGAAATGGAAGAAAAACATCACTGCCTAAGCCTTGATGAGAAGATGATGTTAGAATTCTCCAGGCTGAGTGAAAGTGGATGTCAAGGAAATCCCTTCCAACCAACTTGTTCATTTCTGCAACATGTTTAGGCAATGGTGCGCTAGATTAGCCAAACCGAAGGGGGAGTGGAAGAACGGTAATCAAAGTAAAGAAGGGAACCAACTTAGCCTCATGGTGGTAGATCATATGGCAGTCAATCAAGGAAATAAGGGATGCAAATCCACCAGGGAAATGTTGAAGGAAGCAAGGGATTTTCTACTCAACTCGAGGAAAATGAGCTAGCTCACAGAATACTACCCCCACACCCTACACCTTTCTTAATGAAAGTTGTATCGCGGAACATTTGAGGCCTAAACAGCCCAAGTAAGATTTGTTATCTTAAAGCTAGAATTACCAAAGAAACACTAGAGATAGTGTTGATGTAAGAAACAAAAATGCAAGGCACAAGATTAGAAGGGCTAAAAAAAAGTTTTATAAGGAATGCAAACTAATGGCCATAGATGTTCATGGTTGGGTTGGAGGTTTGGGTATACTATGGGATCCCACTCGAGTGATATTCTAAGATTGGATAGCTACAAGATTCATTGTCAAAGGCAAATTTCGTTGCTTGGGTATGGAGGAATGGTCTAGCCTGACAATTGTATGTGGTCCTCATACTCTGATGCACAAAGACCGCTTGATGGATGAGCTAAAAATGTTAAAGGAAGCCTCAATAAAAACTTGTTGGATCATAGGGGGGGATTTAACATGATCTGAAAGCTGGAATGTTAAATTTTCTTATTGTTCTATGATGTATTGGTTAATTTATACCAATTCATCTTTTCATTAACAATGCATCCAATTATTAGTAGTATAATCAATCATAATCGTAATTAAAGAAAGAACAATATATGTAGTGACAAAGAAAACAACAGCACAACCATAAGAGATAGCAGACTGGTCCAAGACTAGCGAAAAACCCCACAAGGGGGAAAACCTTTCAAATCTTCTTCTTTAGTAGATCGTCATAAAAATATTTCAGCAAAGAGTACAATGAGCTCAAGACATATAATTGTAGCGGATAATAACAAATCAAATCTACAGACCTGTGTAACAGTATCAGGAAATCCAGATCTACCATATCACTGAAGTCAATTGAAGCCAAGATGTCAAACGCTAGATCTGAACTCTGGTCGCCCTCATCAACACTATCTGCATGCGACAGAAACCCCTTGGCCGTTCTCTCGGTCACTGTATCTGGGCAACTGTGACTGCAATGTTTCTCTCAGGAATTATTTATGCGTGCGATTGTGACATAATACAGCTAAAACCCATATTTTCTCCCTTATTGTTGTTGTGTGAACATCTGAGATGTCATGGTCGCTCCCGGGACTACTTTTTGCAAGCGACCAAGGACCTGAATCTTCTTATCTGCCTCTGAACCCAAAGTCGCTCTCACTAAAATGTCTTCGAGCAACTAGAGAGACAGAGTCGCTCCCTTGACTAATTTGTGCTTGCAGCTAGGGATGAAAATGTCATGTTCTGTGCCATGGAATGAGATCCAAAAACCCCAAACTCAAAGCGAACCTTTCTCTTGTGATTTGGACCATGTGTGAACTCCTTCTGACGTACCTGTGCGAGCCAAGACAAAATAGAAAGGTGATGTCTTGAAATGAACTTGAGTTCGCTTCCTTTTATAGGCTTCCCTGAGGGTTAACTTGGGGTTAAGATTCACCCAAGCAGTTACCCATGTGGTTAGAGCTGCCCCATTCCATATTGTATGTATGAATAAAATAATTCAAAACTTAGCTTCCACTTAACCAAATTAGGTGATCTTTAGGTCAATTTTGGTCCTTTACAAAAGAGGTATTTAATGCAAGCATCATCTTGGTCATCTCAGTTGTCTAGTATGGAATATCACCCTAGTTGTAAAAATTAACATGCAAGAGAAAAGAGGAGGTTAGAGAAGGTTTCACCCCTCCTTCGCAGTGATTAACGATTACATTCAGGATCTCAAACTGGCCAAAGTGGAAACCAAGAATGGAGTGCACACATGGAATGACACAAGAGGAGGGAGGCATCAAATTTATTACAAGTTAGATAGATTCCTCCTTTTAAGGAAATACTGCTACGGGATGTCCCTATGGAAGCCAAAATCCTGCCTAGTTTGGATCAGATAATTAGCCTATCCTACTAGAAATCGATTCAAAATCCAAATCCAACCAATAGACCATTCCATTTTGAATATTTTTGGCTAAGACATCTGGACTTTATTAATAACATGGAACAATGGTGGTGGGATATAAAAGTGGAAGGAAATAGAAAAATGCAGATCTTTCAAAAGAAACTAGATCTATAACTCAGGATCAAGGCCTAGAATCGGCAAGTGTTTGGCGACATCCACAAAGAGAAGAAGCATTAGGAGGATAATATGCAAGGAATCCAAGCAAGGATAATACAGGAGGGAAGAACAAAGGCTCTCGCAGAGGAGGAGGGACAAACAACTCAGGAGCTAAAGGAGTGGTGCAAACAGGGAGAGACTTTATGTTGACAAAAATAGCGGATCTGATGGCTTCGGGAGGGGGAATGCAATACATGTTTCTTTCATCGATCCATGATTAATGATCATCACCATAACAGAATATTCTCATGTGTCATCCTCTATTACCATTCTTATTCATTATTGTAGCAGAAGGGCTAGGCTAAATTCTAAAACATGCAACCCAATCAGTATGAATCCATGGTTTGCAAATCCCCAACATGTATCTCACGGAAACCCATTAGCAATTTGTGGATAACAATTTTCTCTTTGGAGAGCCAACGGTGAAGGACAATTGAGCTATCATCAACATTCTGGTGGATTTCCAAAAGGCGCCAGGTATGTTGATAAATAACCAAAAATCTAATATTTATTTCTTTAATACTCTGGTCTTGATCCAAAAAAAATTAGCTCGTTTCGTGGGAATCCAAATAATGGTCCAATCTATCTCGATCTACCAGCTTTCAGTCCTTCCAACCCCAAGGTGGATATATTCAGACATCGTAGTTATGTTCAGAAAATTATTATGGCAAGGGACATATCCTAATAGAAAGTGGGCTCTAGTATCCTGGGATAAACTTTATATTCCTAAATTGAGTGGAGGAATGGACCTGCGTGATCCAGAACTCTTAAAAAAAGTAATGGAAGCCAACCTATGGTGGTGATGGCTATAGGGAGGTTCAGAACTATGGAAAAGAATCTAGGATAAAAAATATGACCATAATCATTCTCAGGTAGAGAAGCTACGAATGGAGGACTTCCTAAAAGGTTTAACCTTATGGAACTTGGCGAGGAACAACAATAGCATCATTAAAGATCATTTCTTTAGGTAAGTTAGGGATGGAACCACAACAAGATTCTAGGATGAATTGTGGCAATGAATTCCACGGATGGATAAAGAGGCAGATCTAAACAATGTGAAGGACATCCTTCAAGGCCAAAACGCACAACTTGTAACATATTGTTGGTCAATTACAATGCCCCAATATGAATGTCAATGATGGAAATAGTCGGAGGACTGGAACTCTGTTGACAAAGACATAAATTGGACATGATTCGCATCCATTATGAGGGAGAGGCGGATTCCAATAGTGGAAAGAAGTGGTGGGTTAAGATGGGTTCATAATCCAAAAGGGACCATTTCGATCAAAGAGGCATACAAATTGATGGCAGGGCACATCTCTTTACCAACAGATCTAGTATGGTGCAACGTATGGTCCAGGAACTTGTGGCCAAAGGTAGCACACTTCCTCTGGTTGGTGGGCAGGAAACACATTCTAACTTGGGATCAATTAATTCATAAAGGTTATCAAGGTCTCTCAAGATACACACTATGTCAGTCCGAGGAGGAAACCTTTGAACATATTCTAAACTTATACCCAGAAATAAAACCCCTTTAGAAGAAGCTAAAGATCACAATTGAGCAATGGCGACAGTCCCTCTTCAAAAATCATATTGTAAAGTGGGAGTGGATCTTGGCCCTCGGGTTTCTCTTATGGAATATCTACAAGAGAAGGAACATGATGATATTTAAAAATCAAAGTATCACATCACAAGAAATATGGGATACTAATCTATCTAATATTCAGGGATCAATATTAGCAAAGACATGGCCAGAGGAGGATTGGAAGGCTTCAGAGGTGGAAACTCAGATCTTGGTAAGGTTGAACTTATCCTCATCCATGGTGCTTTCCCCTAGGGTTTGGGAGTTGTAGGACCAAGTAGAGTTCCCTTCTTCCTTTATCCCCCCCCCCACCCCATAGGGCTTTGTGAAGCTAAAATTCAATATTGCTACAAAAGAAAACCCAGGCTCAACAGGTTATGGGGAACTACTCCAGAATGTTCAGGGACACCCACTAGGGATATGTGTTAGATATTGTGGTTCTACCACAAATAATGTAGCAAAGTTCATAGCAATGAAGAAGGGGTTGCGATTAGCAACAAAATTAGGAGTACCCAAACTCTAGATCACAGGTGACTTAGCCATGGTGATATAAGTCACTCAAAATATACCCATTGTCATACCGACATCTAAAGTAATCAAGAGCTAGCAGCTAGAAACCCAAGTAATTTGCATCAAGGAACTCCTCTCCTTTCCATATGTCATCACTTCCCACACCAAATGGAAAGGTAATGTGGTGGCAGATTGGATGGAAAACTGGGGAATTATCCACCCCAAAAGGGAACTAACCTCCTATTGGGCTCTTGACCTACTCCCCCACGACATTGAAATGGTACGTAGATTGGTTGATCAAGATACTCCTTCCTTGATGGGGGTGTGCACTCAACGATCACACGAGAGAATATATTGGAGGGATGATTCAGCACACATCCCCACTGATGGGATCGATGGCAAGGACGTGTATTGATATTACAATGGAAGATAGCCCCAAGTGGAAAAAACCAAGAACGATCGAGAAGGAGGCTTGGAGTGTTTTATACGATTGTTAGAGTTTGATTTGCATTTCACGTTGGTTGGTTATGGGAGTAAGGTACAGAGGGGACGAAGTAGTGGTGTGTGGAAGGGTACTCCTCTTGTGCATGCAAGCTCAAGCTTGTATAAATGAACGTATTTTTTGTGAGGGTGATGGGGGGCTTGGTAGCGTTGGTTTACTTCTATTCCACTAGGAGGGAGATATGGGACCTAGGTTCACATAGTGAATTTGGTGGCTTGGTAGCCACTGCAACTCTCGCCTTCCTCAATTATCCTCTGAGCGACAGGGAGGGGTCTCATGAAGGAAACCCATTATGTTGGTTAGTGTTTCTCCCTTTTTCTTGGTTTTTGCCACTGGGTGGTGGACAACACTACTTTGTGGCTTTGCGCCCTTAGGGTATTATTGGAATTTGGCGTTGGTTACCAACACCTAGGAGATGGGGGGGTGAATTGAATCGTGTAGGAGATCTACAGCAGTGGAGAGTAGCATCAGGTGGGAGGTGGAGAGTTAGGGACCCAATGAATTTGGCCTGGAAGTGGGCGACGGTAGCCTCATTGAGGAAAGCGAACCCGACAACTCTAGGTAGAGCTAGGGTGAGCAAGGAACGGTGCATACTGGGGTTGGCCAATCCTAGCAGAGAAGTAATGCTACGAAAAAGGGGTAGGTCAAGACATGGAGTTGGACACAAGGACCAGTTGGAAGGAAGGGTTGCACAAGGTGACGATCGCGAGGAGGGCACTTTGATCGAAGAGGAGGTGGTAGAGGAATTGCCTAAGTGGTTGGTCATGTCAAACATCCTCCAACAATGCATACCATCGTGGAGCAGTTGCGAGGAATCCAAAACATCTTATACATTCTCTGAGATATATGAAGATTGGAATGAAGTAATTACATATATCAATGATTTACAATTTTTTGAAGAAGAAATTTTGGAACCCTTGGGCTATCTGTCACAGCCAACACCAAGTTGATGAGCGTTTGGATGAGATAGAGGTCAGATTGGCACACATAGATTTTCATGTCCACGAGGCCCAAGGTCCATTGGGTGCCCAGGGTCCTATACAAAGGCAAAATCCTCCTATGTAATTGTGATGGTAGTTGATAGCTTTTTGGTTCTGGCAATTTTTGGGGCATTAGAGCCTGTTTATTTTATGGTGTTTAGTAGCAGTGACTTTTTGTTCTCAAGGTACTGCA
>APFE031031077.1:5371-42695 GCA_000404065.3 Pinus taeda
TATAAATAAAAATAAAAATTAAACATTAAATAACTTTAGAAAATAAATAATGTCTACTCATAAGAGAATTTGCAAGTGAAGAAATTGGATCTCTGGCTGTTCATATAAAATAGATATTTAAGTTGAGTGTATGCTAGTTTTTAATTAAATTGAAAAGTAAAAATGGCATAACTATCCTTAAATATTTCATAAATATTCCATGTAAATTAAATTTCTAATATTTCCTTAATAATTATGGATAATTATATTAAGATTCTAAAATATTATCACATAAACTCATTTATTAAAACAATCAATTATCCATATATAACTCTATTACAATTTATTTTCTTTTCATATACTAATTCACTGCCCAAAAAATTTACCGTCATTTTGCTTTTTGCTTTAAAATCAGATGGAAGTAAATAAAAAAAACATCAAACATCTCAATGACTATCGAATCCAGCTTATTATCTATTTAGTCAAATGCAACTCCGGAAAACTTTTTGAAATGGAATCCCATAGACTTCCATAGACTTTATCACCTCAAATACTATAAACAGATAACCCGACTTTAACAATACCATCAATCGGTAAATTTATCAGTAACCTTTGAATAAATGTGTAAACCTCTAAATAAAAGATCCAATTTTAACCCAATAATTCTATCATTACGCTCTTGGAAGATTTCGAAATCTCATGCTCTTCCAATTTCTGGATATGTGTGGAAGCCGATTGGGATTGAGAATGCCCAGGATGCATTTATCTAAATACTTCTCTTTAAATTGCAACAAGAGCAAGGAGATGTCAACCACGTCTCTAGAAATTGCTGCAGCAGATGTAGATTTCACTGAAACTTCTGGTTTCGAAAGAGAAATCCACGGGTTCTTTTTTCTCAACCTCATTCCACGGATTCTCCTCCCTACATAGAATGGGAAAGTCTAATTTCAAAACCGTTGGATAGGCCAGTCAGACCCACCAAGCCGTGAAACAAATTCAAGCAGGATTCAACTTGGCCATTGTAACTTTGCTCTGCCCGGGATGAACACGATGCTACTTCCTATCCTCCATTGCTGCGACAATGTCCAGAAAAGTGCATGCCCAATAGTTCCACAGTATGCGTTACCACACTAGCTTTGCGAGTCTCCACAATACGCTTTTCCACAAATCCAACAAGCTGTCTCCAGCGAATATAGCCCGGTAATTGAGCTTCTCATTCCAACAACCGTTAAAGATGCTGGTGATCTAGATGCGCTTTGAACGTCTTATCAAACCGCCGCAGAACATCCGTGATGTCCCACAGTTAAAAAACAAAGTGCTGAACCAAAAGACGGAGTGCAAAATTTTCTGCACCTTAAGTAAGATGGCTGTAGCAAATCAGTACCACCTTAAGTAACATGGGTGTAGGAAATCAATACCGGCTTATGTCGGCCTCAAATGGTAGGAGAATGAGTTGATTCACAATCTGTTTCGATTTCTTTCTTTCGTAGCTTCCTCTACTTCGGTCTCTGCTTCTTCCATATCGAATACCAAGCGATTATCGTTTATCTCTTTCCTTTCTTCCTTCGTTGGCTCTTCATTCTTCTGCGAGAAAGAAAGAGAAGAAGCTCGCTTTAAACTGCAAGGGAGTCCATTGTTTCTTCGCTTTGTTCTCTTGGTTGTACTTCTGAGTCGGCGGCCATCAGTTGGACAACTTTTTGCCAGAACATGGAATTTGATTGGGCCTCACTGTAATGGGCGGTTGCTGATATGTAAGGCACAACCAGAACGTGACAAATGCACGTTCTTGATGTTGACAGTCAACTATACGTTATGAATGTATCAGTGGTCCGTAAAGCGTGACTGCTATAGTCGGTTAGTAGTCATCAGTCATCGTTTACTTTCATTTAAAATTTAAAAATAAAACACATGTAAATATTAACGGGTTCTCTCCTCATCAACTACTCCCATTCACTAGTAGGATACAAGTAATAATAAAACACATGTAAATATTAATGGGTTTTCTCTTCATTAATTAGTTTCAATATGAAAGTAAGCTGATCACTAATTCTAGTCTCTGGTGTTTTGGCTTTTAAAATTAATTCGCAGTATGAAAATAAGCTCATCACCAATTCTAACCTTCAACTCTAAGTTGGAGAGGTTTTAGTATTTGAAATTGATTTACAAATAGTACCACTCATATTTTTCAAATTAAAAAAAATATTATTTAAAATAAAATAACCATTTTTCTTTTTTTACAAACTCTAAGTAATCTAAAAAATCATTAATAATTAAATTTGAAATTTAATATATTTCATTAATTATTAAAGAAAATATTTATTTGTAATGATTTCTATTTAATCAATTTATATATATGATGGTGGTGGTGGTTAATGTTTTCTGAAAGTAAATTTTGGTTTATCAGACTTAAAGAAACAAATTATTTACTTTGATTGAAGATTTTATTCCTATGCTCAAAAAGTTTGGGGAGAAACCTCCCGAGCTCACTATAATTTTGACATTCTAAAAGGCTAGGAAGGTCAGTATTGTGATAAAGATTATGAAATTGAGATCTAATGTGGTTGTACATGGGGCACTCTAAGAGGAAGTGGTTTTCATCCTCAATGTTCCTATTCTCACAGAGATGGCAGATCCTTTCCATCCATGGCGTTTTAGGAATTGCCCAACGATCTATTTCAGTATGGAGATCATAAAAGTTTGTTCTAATCTTCGCTATATTAATTTTCTTCTTTGAGCTAGTTAAAATAGAGAGATACTTTTGATCTTCTAGGGTGGGGTTGATGACTTTCTTATAATAACTTAATTTTTTTTTAGCTGCTAAATCTTTCTCACACCACATTTTTCTTTGAACTTTGAAGTAACAATATTTTTAATGTTATTAATGTTTTGCTCTCGCAATGGTTTAACCAGGCCCTCGTGTCTTTATACCACCCCCGCTTGAGCATTAGGTGGTTTTGGTTGAAATTTAAAGCTAGCTTAGGAAATCTATGATCTCCTATGTTATTGAGTTTGTGCTTGTACAACAGAAGCCTAGTCATAGCTATGCTATTGATAGGGGAAAGACCTACTTCTATAAGGAGAATAGGATAGGGTGTATTGCTTTTAATTTTTAGGTTATACGTTATAAAATGGTTCTGGATTTGATCAATCCTTCTCCAGGATTCTCTAGAGATGCTACAACCCCAGACCTCACATCCATATAAGATAACAGGAGTGACTAAAGTTTCAAAGAGGAACTTCTTTTTATTCCACATTACAAGGTTTGTCGTTTTACAATTATTTTCAAGACCAAAATAAGCTTTCCAGCCCCCATCAATCCTTTTCTCAATGCTATAGTTCCAGTTGAGTTTGTGATCAATATCAATTCCTAGGTACTTGTAAGAATACACTTCCTCCATGTTATTATTTTCATACATAAACTTAGCGTAAGTGTCCTTCTTAGATTTGATAATCATAACTTTTTTTTTGTCAGTGTTAACGGTCATAACCATGGTAGAGCAGAAATCCCTAAGAAGCCTAAATTTCTTATCAAGATCAGATGGGTACCTTGCGAGAAGAACAATATCATCACCATAGCGAAGAAGGATGATGACTATCCCCACTAAGACCATTCCAGCACATCCTGCTTCCTCTAAATAACCTTCAAGCTTGTCGATGCACATGCCAACTAGGGTAGGGGAGAGGGGTAAACCTTGTTTAACTCTGATATTACATTTAATATCTTTCGACCACCCCTCATTGCTTTTTAGCTTGGTAATTACATTCTCGTATAATCTTATAGCGGCAGCTCTTAACTCAAAAGGAACCTTTAGCTCTTCTAATCTATTCCAAAGGTTGTTTCTAGGAACTGTATCGAAAGTCTTTCTAAAGTCCACAAAGCAACAAAAGGGATTTGATTTATCATTACAGCATTCCTCCACAATGATCCTAAGGGTAAAGAAGATTACTTGATTTAGGGGATTATATGGTGAAATAAGATTTTTTACATTACAGTAAAATCCACACATTGCAATTTTTATAAATTTACGTTTTATTATTTTATTAAATATTAGTTTTTTAACACTAATGAGTAAAATTTAAACGTTAATGTATAATTAGTACATTATATTTTATTGTTCTTTTCCCATGGAAAAATTGTAATATTTCATTATATTTTGAAAAATTACATATAGTAGATGCTTGACAGCATATGCGTTCATGTCATTTTGGAATATGTCCATAGTATCTACAATCCCATTCCCAAGAATGGTTGTATTGATGTTGTATAGAGTTCAATAAACATATATACACCTCGTAGGGTGATGTGCATAAATAAAAAACTAGATATCTACATCATCATATATAACCGATAATTTGCAAAAAAATTAGGTGCCATCCACGTGATGGTAAGTCTGATCTATATAAGGTCTGTGATAGTATTGGTACTGTGTAGTACCCCTCTATTCATGGATTATCCACTGCCCTCTTGGCAGGTGTGTCGCCTCCATGGAAAGGCCGTCGGCATAGTTGTTATGCTCCCTGTAAATATGATGAACAAGTATGGAATTAAATAGAGATTTTAAATGCATCACTTCATCCAGAATGTTTATAAGTGTGTGTGTATGGCATCTAGTGTTATTGTTGATCCAATTGATAATGGTATTTGAGTCACCAAAGATCTGAATCTCTATGCATTCATGATTTAGAGCAAAATGAATTAGATGTCGAAGAGTGATTAATTCTGCAAAATTGTTCGTTCCTTCACCCAAACCCATTTTGACTCTGTAGTAATGTTGATCCAAAAGGTAAAGAAGGAAGCCCCCCCACATCCTTTTTGTTGGGCTGCTCCATCAAAAAAAGCCCACATTGAGGAGTGGTCTATTGGATCGAGAGCAGTGGGTCTGTGCAGTCGAGGTGGAGAGTATTCTAGTAGCTCAAGGTAGGAAGCTATGCTTTTAGCAGTTATGATATGCCATTTGATCATGCTATTTTCGAAAGTCATTTTATTTCTGGCCAACCATATAGCCAAGCAAATAATCAGGGGAAGGCATGGCAGATTTTTCCCAGTGTGAACACTGTTCCAGGCTTCCCATGTTGCTGTTATACTATCTCCTTCACATTCTCCCGTGAATCTAATCTCAGCAGCAACAGATCTCCATATCTTTTTTGTGGTATTGCAGTTGAGGTATAGGTGCTTGGTCGATTCTGAGCTCTGTTTGCATAGGATGCACCAATGAGGACCATACACGAATCTGTGAGTGAGTATGTCTCTTGTTGGGACTTTGTTTCGAAGGATTCACCAGAAGAAAAGTCTGGTTTGGGGAGGAGATTTAACTGCCATATGTTCTGCCACCATTTTTGTAAGTTGTTAGGTTGTTTGGCTTGTAGTAGACATAGGTAGACTTCCTTTGGAGTATAGATTCCAGATTCTGCCATACACCACATGAGCTCATCAGGTCCCTCCTTGATACGAATGTGTGACTCACTCAAAGCATTTGTATAGTCAATCCCGTTATGGTGCCATTGAGGAGGTGGGTTTAGTTGAGTGGTAGATTTCCATGCTTGAGTAAAAATAGAGGTATTCTCATGATCTGCAATTTGAGCAATTACCTTGACGTCTTGTTGATTTAGAAGTAGGGTGAGCTCTCTTGGGAGGAGACATCGACACACTCCCCAGTCGAGGGGACCATACGAATGCATGCACTAGTACCTACATTTATCGTCTAGGCTAGGTGGCTTCGAATGAGAGGGAGTGAGAATAGAAGAGCTTTCCAAATGGAGGACATGCCTGTCCTATTCCATCGAGGCATCCTTATCCATTCCATTTGGACAGGCCAGATATATTTGTGGTATGAGATGGATGTCCAAAGATTATGCTTGGTAAGGAATATTGTATTTTATTGTTATATCTATTAATTATTTATTTAAATTTGTAATTTGATTTTTAGTATATTATAAAATTTATATTGAATATTAATTAATTTAATAAAAAATATTAAATTATTAAATTTTCTAAATTTCTAAATTTAAGTTTTGTGATCTATAAATATAAATGTAAGAATATTTTCGTACTAAGAAAAGATGCAAGTTAGATCATGGTACTAAAATAAATAGCAATGAGGAGAGCTAATTTTTCCACCGTTATAGAATAACAATTGGTTTGACCATATAATAAAATAAATTAACTATTAATGTTAAAAATATTAGGAAATCATGAAAAATGGACTAGATTACCTAATTAATTAATTAACTATTTATTAAAATATAATTAAAAACTAACAAAACAATAATTAAAAAGTAACTATTAATGATGAACCACACTGGTTGGCTCAAACGCGTGGAAAAATGATTTGTTATGTGATTTTGCCAAAATTATTCTCACAAACAAGATTATGGATCACAGAAGTCTGAATTCTTTAAAACAATAATTCTCGAAACTAAATATAATTTTTTAGAATTCCTAGAAAAGACTAAGCAAATGAATAATATAGAAAATAAAGTAATTTAGATTGACTAAACTAATACATAATAAATATTTAAAACAATCTTCTATGAATGTCTAAAAAAATGTTACTTAAACAAAAAAAGGTTAAGACCAATTAAAATAAATAAATAAAATTATTATTAATAATAATAATAATAATATCTCACAAATGCCCCACAAGAAAAGGTATATAGTTAAAAAATAAAATAAATCTACTCTATTTTGGATAAATAAAATCTACCTCATTAAAGTGAAAAAATTATATAATACTAATAGATAAAAATAGGAATAAAAATAAGAACATATAAAAGGAAACCCTTAAAACTAAAAAGAAAATAAAACTAATCGGAAATGGTTGGGACCCAATACCTACTAACCTTCCAACCATCATGACTCTTCAAATTCTGAGGCAACTTTTCAATTTCAATAGCTTCCCAGAACTTACTGTGATGGAAATGATCAATTTTAGCAAGGACTCGGAAATCCTCAATGCATATATGATGTTTGGTCTTTTCCGCATGTTCAGCCAAAGCCGAAAAATGTGTCCTCCCATGGTTTATGTCAACGACATGTTCATGAATCCTTTGATTTATGGATCGTCCAATCTCACCAATGTAGGGAGTACCACATGAATAGGGGATGAGATAAACACTTTTCAAATCCTTAGGGTCCACTTGGTCATTCATCGACCTCAGGGAACTCCTACTAGTATTTAGGGGTCTAAAGGTCAAAGAGAGATTATGCTTCATCATAATCCTAGCAATCTTATCAGCGGTCCCTTGGATAAACAGAAGAAGTACCCCAAAGGACCTGTCCTTGGGATATTTCTTAACCTTCCTTTTTCAACTTTAAGGAAGACTCTACGACATTCATCCATACTGTAACCATTACGGATAAAAAAATTCAAGAGGTGGGTGTTTTCATCATCGAGGTTCTTTTCATTGGAAACTCTTAATGCACTAGTGGTTAGGGTGTTGAGAACACCTAGCTTTTTGGCAGGGAAATGATGAGATTTAGCATTAAGATATTTCTCTATGTGAGTTTTTTTTCTGAAATAATTGATGGTAGAAAGGACCCTCCTCTTCTTTAGAAATAAGGACATCAAGAAAAGGTAGACAACCATTGATCTCACATTCCATTGTAAACTTAATGGAATTCGAATGGTTGTTAAGATGATGAAAAAATATGTCCAAATTTTCTTGATCGTGGGGCCAAGTGACACAAGTGTTATCCACAAATCTCTCCCAACTTTTTGGCTAGAATAGAGCTAAGGACAATGTCTTCGATTAAAAAAATTCCATGAAAAAATTCACGAGAACCGAGGAGAGGGGGAACCCATGACAACAACACAAATTTATTCATTAAATCCCCCTCCCAAGCTGAAGAACATAGAGATAAGACAAATGTCCAAAAACAAATTAAATTATCATAAAGAAATATCCACAAAAAAATCCTAAGGAAATATTTAAATAAAGGGTAATCTTTGTGTATTTTTTATGAGTTTAATAACTTTATATTGCAATTTCCTACACCAAAAACTACTTTAAAAACTACTTTAAAAGGTCAATACTCAATTGAATAAATTATAAATTATAAAACTAAATCTATATAAATTGGATATAAAATAAATTGATTTATTTGAAAATAACCATCAACTGTGATTGGAAATTTCAATATAGTTATAATCTATAGAAATTTACCAATATTCTTATAAAATAAAATAAATTTCACATTTAATTATAAAATATTGTCAAGGGTTAAATTTATTAGTGAGTTGATTATTTACTTTTGGGTAAATTTATATTTTGGAGGGTTTTTTTTTAAGTAGTCTAAGAACTTTGAGATAATGATTAAATGTTTGGTTGCACCCAAAGAGATTATATTAAATGAACTTATGTCACATACACCCATAAGTGGATTAAAGCGCATCCCCATGTTCTTGAATTTTAAAGTCCACAAAGTCTAAAACAATTGGTATGGTTGTTTCACTACCTATCATTTGACTAGAATTCTATTCTTATGAGAGCCAAACCTCAAGTCATCTGAGAACCTTAAGATAGAGATTAAATATGTAATTACACCTAGAGAAATAATATTAAATAAGCTAGTGACATACACATACACAAGCGGATCAAGTCCCATCCTCATACTATTCAATTTTAAAGCCCACATAAACCAAAACAACTTATACGAATGTTCCATTACCTAACCCCCAACTAAAAATTATAATGGTAATCATTAAAATCCACCTAACAAGTATGAAACTCTCATAATTACTCTCTCTATATATAAATTTTAGTTTTAAGATTTTTAGAAAAAAAAATCTTTTTTCCTTTAAATTATTAAATAAATATCCATATGCTTTGAAATTATGAGAAATTGAATTACCTTTTAAAAAACAGTAAATACTAATTTTATAAAATTGGTTTATTTTTAATAACGAGAATGAATTTTTTGTTTTTTTCAAACAGTAGAGTTTGATTGTTTTTTATCTCATTCATAAATCAAATCCATTTATTCAACCCTATAAAAATTAAGAAAAAAAATACATTTAGATATAATTATTTAAAACACAGTATAATGAGATAATGCATTATAATTTACATTATCAATGAAAATTTCCATATGGTAAATTCAGTTACTCAAGTTCATACAAATAATCATAATATATTGTCATATGGCTCATCAAACCTTTAAAAATTCATACAATACAATTATGCATTTAATTCTGACGGCATACCGATATTTTATGTCTGCATTATATTGTCTAGAAATTCAATTTGTCAGGTATACCAAAAACAAAACAAAAAAAATGTAGTAACCCACTCAAAGTCAAAATCAAAGTATACTCATTAATTGGATTTAAGGTATTTTAATGGTATAATGTCTATATTATAATATTTCAATTGGGACACCATATTTTCACCTTTGGATATGATTATATCAAGATTTTATTAAAGAGGTTATATGTTCTATTTATCATTTTTCTTATTAAGATATTAAAAACGAGGAGTTGCAGAGGTAAGTAGTCCTTATCTTAGGTTGAAATTCAGAGGTGATGATGGATGTGTGTTAGCTTATTTAAGTTGAAATAAATATTAATTAAAGTGTATTAAAGTATATAGAATTCAAAGTTTAACTTACAACAAAACGATTCATGCCTCAAGCATGTTTGTGTAATCATTAGACATACAAACCGGTAAATTTTATCTCAAAAAAAAAAGTCTTCATAAGAACTTATCCCCCTCATATTATTGATATAATAAGAACTTATCCCACTCATATTACTGATATGATGGTTGATCAACCAAACAAATGAGGGAGAGTGGGACAATTATGTTCAAAGCTCCATTTAAGCATGGACATAACACAGTGGGATAACTCTCTTCAAAGTTCCATTTAAGCATGGATAAATGGTGGCCTGGGTGCAAGCGATATAGACAAATGCCAAAATCTTGATATAATTTTTTATAATTCTAGTTGAAACCTTTCTTCTTCTCTCACTGGAATATCAGTCATCTATTGCTAGACTAACTATTATAACAATTCCCTTTTCCCCTTCATATAACCATTCTTCCCTCTTTAATCACTGCAACTCTTGATATCGGGAACAAATTATTACATCGAGTCCCTCATCCTTTGTCGGGACTATAATTCCCTAGGAATTATAATAATACACTATCGGAGGGCTATTTGAATGGAACTAAGGAAAATAGTGTAAAACACACTATTGCACTATAAACCAAAGGAAATGCGTTTAAACGCAATTAACATAGTTGGCGGGCTTTTATTTCCAAGGGATGAATTAACACTATTGGCACTTAAATACACTATCATCAGCTTATCTCATGGGAACAGAAATAATTCTATCGACACTTTATCATTGGTGAATCCCCAATGCGATATGGCCCATAGCTATTGGTGATCATTGTAGGAGATTCCAAATATTCTAAAGCCTTGCTCCTCTTGCTCCCATCTTGCAATGCGATAACAATCATGGACTCGATATGCTATCAAAACTTCCCTATAATAATCCAGCTCCAGTAGTGTTGCAGTATCGGATTTTGGCACTCCAATAGTTTAGCTCTGTCTCACTCCCACTCAACGATGCGATAAAGGTTTCAGACCCAACAAGGGTATAATCCCTATACAATAAAATTTCAAGTTCAGAACTCTGCTCCAGCTAAGTAATTTCATGATTTCTCTGTGTAAAACAGAGTTTTGCTGCAGAATTCTCTAAAGCAAATAAAGAATCCATATTCACCAATATGAAGGAAACACATGTTAAAGGCTTCAACCGCTACATTAATTGGAAATTTTAGGCCAAATCACTGATATAAAACTCAGAAGAAGAGAACTGAATTGATACACACATACAATTACTAGTTTAATAGAGAACCATCAATTCAAATGCACATAGAGAGTTTTTTTTCAAAATCACAATGTCTTTGGGCTAAATCCGCATAGAGAAGTCGCGTTATTTCCTTTAAACATAATAGATAAAGCTTACTCAGTCTGTATCCATTTACAAAAGCATGCCAATACATATCTACTGGTTCATTATAGTAACAGGTTTCTAAAACAGAATCTTATTTCTTATGACTAACAGTTCCTCGAGACATCCCCCTCAAGAACCTTTATTACAGCTTATCCATGCAAACAGCTTATCCATGCAACAAGTATTATAAAATGATCTTATCTCTAGATCCTACCCCTATCCTAAACTAGAAGAGCATGGAAATTGGTGGCTAAAGGACCCCACTCCTTTGCCCGTAGATTTTTTTTGGATTTTTGGAATAAGTTTGAATAGTTTTTCCTCCAAGTCACATGTTCCTACATCAACAGAACAAGCGAAAACCTATTTCAGTTATAAAATATGTTTTATTATTTAATTATTTTCATTACTCCTATTTGTATGAAACAAAGATGAATAGATGAGGCCATGTGAGAAATGTTTCTTGAACCTCACTCCAATAACAAAATTATTTATATTCATCCTCTCTCATCCTATTACAAACAAATTTATTAGCCTTGTAATGTCAAAGGAGGTGACCCTAATACATCTACTATAAGTATTGGTATGTATTTAATACAAAAGGAGCGAATGATTTCTCAAACCAATGTAGTGCCTTGATTATCATGCTATATTATTGTGACTATATTGAATAACTCACCATATTTTCAAAATCAAAGTCATGAAAAATATGATATCTTTTCTTACATTCATGTGCACTAAGCATCTTCCTAATTTGGCATATGTAATGAAGTTTGGAAGATTTAGCATATGGAATGAAGTTTGAAACTTGTTTTTTTCTACTCAATAAAGTTATTGTAGGAACACTAATTTATGTAGCAGTTGAACAAGAAATTCATTGATGATCATTAATTATAATAAAAAAACTTAAGCTTATTCAATCTGTGAGATACTCATAACTAACTTTTTCAAAACCATTCTTATTAAATTATTTTTAAATTAAAGAGGTTAGTGCATTGCTTAGTGGATTCAAGTCAAAATGTGGCATACTTGGTGTCGAAGTCATCAACTTCTGTTGTTTCCTCGACTAGTCAAAATAAAAAAGACAAAAATAATGAATGATCTAGGTGGATATTGTTGGCCAACCACATATTCCACCTAGACCTCCAGTTAGATTCAATTGTTTCATTGTTTATTTTAGCATTTACTATTTTCAATTGTTTTCTGATTCCTGAACTTTTGAACTAGTTTGGCCCCATAATCAGTGTTTTTTAGGTCCATTACAGGCCCATTGCGGTAAGCAAGGGCCTATGGAAAAATTTTAGTACTTGGAGAGACCTTTCCAACAAGGTATCATATGCACCAAACATAGATAATATGACCAAGTTATGACCCCAAGAAGCTGGTTGCCCAGCTAACCTCAATGGGGCCCATAAACTCTTGGCGTTTCATCTCCTGTGGTTATGGTTTTGGTTGTTTAGGTTTTTCTCATGTTTTTAAATAATAAATAGGCCCTTGAGCATCATTGTAACATAGTTAAGAGGCATGTAGCTACCACATCTATTCTAAGAGATAAGCCACCATTGCATGAGATAGTCTTATTTCCATTCTGATTGTAAGCATATTTCAATATTTCATATTAATGAAATGAAGTGTTATTTTTGTTCCATCTTTGTATTTATGGTTATATGTGTAATTTGTTGCATTCCTATTGAAATTCAAATCAGTGATATTAGAGCGCTCTTCTCTTTCTCTGTTTTTCTTTGCATGTCCCGAACCTTTGCAAGACCAGCCTCAAAAATCCCGACGACCTACCATGGTATAAGAAAAGAAAGACAAGGGGGCATGAGATCCTATCAAACTCTTGCTTGAAGAAGCCCTCGAGTAACAAATGAACGTGATGATGGACGACTTTTCCCAAATCCTTTAGTGGCTACCCAGGGGCGATGCATCTACTTCCAGTAGCTACTCTGGAAGTGCCACACCCTTTAAGGTATAAGCTAACTTTGACATTCTCGTATTTGAGGGTCAGATAGATGCAGATGCCATAGATAAATGGTTAAATCTGTTAGAAGGATATTTTTATGTTCATGATTTTTCCAGTCAGGAAAAGATTACTTTTACTCTTCTCAAAGTCGCCCCCCACATCAAGGACTGGTGGGAAAACTACTGCAAGCATAATGATGAATGTATGCCCTCACTATTTTTGGCTGCACCCACTGGGATTTGTTCCTAGATGACATCAAGGAGTAGTACTACCCTGTTGGGAGCATTGAGGATAAATACATAAAGTGCACTACATTGCAACAAGGAAGGGACCAATATGTTCCAAATTTTACCAATGTTTTTCATACCTTTCACACGAAGTTGAGTATCAACGATTCTGAGAAACATTTGGTAATTAAGTATCGCATTGCCTACATAGGTACATCAATTATGAGATGGAGTTCTTGGAAATCTCCTTGCTTGACACGTCGTACCGATACACTGTTTAGATTAAGTAGAAGCTTAAACAGAAAAAGTGAGACTTTGTATCTCTGAATCCGAAGCAAGGGAAAGGCACCCACAAACTACAGAGCAAAGTGCAAAGCCAAGGCAGGGTGACCTAGGATAACTCCCCGAATCTGCAAGCAGAGAACAACACCACGAAGACAAAGAAGGACATGGGAAAGTGGTGTGAGTTCCATAAGAGCTCCACTCACAACACAGGTGAGTGTCGGGCCAAGTAATCACTAGTCATCGAGCTGAAGGTTAATGAGTCTGATGCATGCTCGGACTCTGAGTCAGAACTTCATAAGGAGAATGAAAAAGGGAAGCAAATCATTGACATAGAGCCCAGTGCCACTATGGCCACCACCAAGATCCAGAAGATTGAGCCTGATGATCCAGAAGATGGGGAGTGCCTATTCCACTCACATATGTGGGTTTAGGGTTCTCCGTTGCAGTTCATTTTCGACAATGGGAGCCAAAAGAACTTCATTTCAGTAGAGGTCATGAAGCGTCTAGGTATACCAACTACAACAGATCCACAACCATACACCATTGGGTCGATTCGCCAAGGATGAGATCTCCACGTCAGCGAGCAGTGCCACCTTCCCTACAACATGAAGCCCTTCATGGATGAGGTACAGTGTGATGTTGCTCCTCTTGAAGTTTGTGATTTATTATTAGGACAACCATACTAATGAAAGTGCCATGTTGTATATGATTCTAGACCTAACTCTATTATTATTTCATTGCGTACTAAGTTATACAAGATATCAAAGGTAGCCCAACCTACCACCATCTCTTTGATCTCCATTAAGTAATGTAGTAAGGTGAAGGTGAAGGTCATAGCCATGTCCATGGACCCTAGGAAGGGTTCCTCCAAGCCACAGAAACAGGTGGTTGTGGTTACGAAAGAATACATGGAAATCTTCTCCTCACCCACAAAGGTACCCTTGCATTGTCAAGTCAAGCATTCAATCGATCTTACTCTCGGAGCTCCTCTTCCCAACGGGCTGATATATCACAGCTCCATTCTAGAAAATGAAGAGATCAAGTGAAAAATCTAGGAGTTGTTGCAAAAAGGGCACATTTGACCAAGCTCCTTGCCTTGTGGGAGCCTGATTGTACTGGTAGAGAAGAAGGACAGAACTTGGAGGCCCTACATTAATTATCAGGCATTAAACAAAATCAATATTAGGAACAAGTATGCAATCCCATGGATTGATGACCTACTAGAGAAAACTATGGTTGTACTACAAAAGTACTTATATTGGCCCAAACTTTGACTAGATGTTGGGAAATGTGTCAAATCTTGTACTGTCTATGCGATCGCCAAGCCATTCATCAAGAGGAAATGCTTGTACACTCCTTTTACTACTCCCAGCTAGTCGTGGGAATCCATATCCATGTACTATATGTTTTTCCTTCCTTCTACCAACCATGGTAATGACTGTGTATTTTTGGTCGTGGACAAATTTTCTAAGATGGCTATATTGGCAGCTTGTAAGAAGAGTATCACAACAGAGGACATTTCCAGACTCTTCTTGAACGAGTATGGGTACATTTTGGGATCCCATAGACCAATATATCAGATCAGGATAGCAAGTTCCTGAGCACATTCTAGTCAAGCCTCTGGACACTATTTAACACCAAGCTCACTAATTCAACTGCCTTTCATCCCTAGATTGATGGACAGATGAAGGTCATCAATAGGATGATAGTGCACATACTAGGAATGTACAAATATAAGCATCCTCGAACCTGGGATGAGATTCTTACATATGTGAAGCACAATTATAATAGAGCTCTCCATAACTTGACTACTCATAGTCCCTTTCAAGTGGGTCTAGGATTTCAACCATCGTGTCTAATTGATCTTGCCACTCCTCAAGTAACTACACAAAGAAAATCCACACATTAATCGTATGAGGCAGATAAAGTGACCATATTTATTGAATGCATCCAACACATCCATGAGCAGGTTCATGACAAATTTGAGAAGTCAAATTCCACATACAAGCAACGACATGATCAACATCCGATGTCACACAAGTTTCAGGTAGGAGATAAAGTCTACTTGCATTTGTAGAAAGAACGCCTTACCGAAGCCCATAGGAAGCTCATACCACTTCGATATGGTCCTTACACCATTACCAAGGTTGTGGGAGACACTGCTTTTGAGCTAAGCATTCCCCCATTCCTTGGTCTTCACCCAATGTTCAATGTGGACTGCCTTTGACCATACTTCCCACCATTACTTGACACATTGAACATTGCAGAACAAATCACACCAATAAAGTTAAATATGGACTAGATGGAGCATGCAAAAAATGATTGTATTATGGACACACAGGTTAAGAATGCTCGCCAGTAGAAGATCCAACTATATTGGGTTATCAAAGCAGGCCAACTCCTGCACCAAGGCAAGTGGCTCACTAGGGAACAAGTTCAAGAACAATTTCCTCACCTCAAGGAGGCTCTACACGCAATAGTGAAAATTTCTTCCTAAGGTGGGAGGAGTGATCCAGGTGGATATGGTGACCAACCACCTATTCCACCTAGACCTCCAGTAGGTTTCAATTGTTTCCTTATTTATTTCAACATGTACTATTTTTGCAGTTTTTCATGCCCTCGACTTCTAGAACAGTTTTGACCCCCTAAATGGCATTTTTGTGGTCCGCTACAGGCTCATTTCCGTAGGAAAGGGCCTTTAGAAAAACTTGTAGTACTCAGAGAGACCTTTCTAACAAGGTATTGTACACGCCAAATAGAGATAATATGACCAAGTTATGAGCCCAAGAAGTTGGCTGCCCAACTAACCCCAACATGGTGCATAAACTCTTGGTGTTTCATCTCCCGGGGTTAGGTTTTTGGTTGTTTACAATTTTCTCATGTTTTTCAGTAATAAATAGGCCCTTGAGCCTCATTGTAACACAACTCAAAGGCATGTAGCCGCCATATATCTTCTCACAGATAAGCTACCATCGCCCGAGCTAGTCTTATTTCTATTCTGTTTGTAAGCATATTTCAATATTTGATATTAATGAAATGAAGTGTTATTTCTTGTGCATATTTGTATTTATGGTTATATCTATAATTTATTGTGTTCCAGTTTAAATTCGGATCAATGAAAAAGTAAAAATTGAATTATAGACAAAAGAAAACTAAATAGTATAGAAGTTTATTTAATAATTGTTTAGTGATTATTTTCGTCCTTCCATTACATGTTTCTATTCAGTGAGCGACTATTCTAACTTCATGGTATCATGAAATGTTTCTAAAGGAAAGACCTATTTTTATGCCTAATCTCGAAACATATCAACCAAATAATTATCTTCCTTTTAGATTCACTTTGTTCACAAGGTTCCATATTATTTTTTCTCAATCAAACCTTCAACCTTTCCACCTATCAAAACTTAAATGTGCCAAGATTAGCCAATATAGGTTAAAGGTATGTCTTTACTTGACAATTCAAAAAGTCCACGAAATTAAAGACTAGTGAAGATACTAAAAATCACAACCACATTACCTTATATCAAAGTTGTAGATGGAAGTAAAAGTTTTAAGTGTTAATAAAAGCATTGTCATTTAGGTCACATGACCAAAATGAAGTTGATGTAAATTTCCAATCCAAGCTACAACATTGACATGAGCATCTACAAAGAAAAGAAAAATATTGGAATCAAGAAGTATTGATTTTGATTTCAATTTAAAATCCCCCGAATTAAAATATTTAAAAAGAAAAAAAGTAATTTAGTGAAGTCAATGTTTGAATCTACCTTCTTTACAACAAAACATATAATATATACCTGTGTCTAGTGCAACATTATTTCAATTCATGTTACAAAAAAAAATGTCTAACCACATGTTGTTGGCAAAAAATGACCATAATCAATAATGGGGAGATCATCCAATCAGGGCCCCAACTAGGCCCTTACACATTTGAGATGGTGATTCAAGTAGTTCAAATGGATCTAGTTACCCCTCCCTCTCCTTTCCAACTTGTGATATTTCTTATTACTTATCAACAAGAAGAAAGATCAGTTTTATCCCTCTGCAACATGCTTGCGCAAGATTAATCCTTAAATGGACATAATAGCTCAATCAAGTCACCAATGGGGTTGCTCCTATGAAAGGAGACTTGTAAAAATGCTTCCTAAATGAAAATGTAAATTAATCTAGGATGAAAAAATTAAAAAAAAGAAAGAAATCTTAATCTATCTCAATCAGGAAAGGAATAGTCCTTGTGCCAATCAAGAGCAAGATAAAAGAAAATTTTGACAAACTTGAATCTATACTAAAAAAGCTAGCTAACAGGCCAAGGAATAGTTCAAAGACCTGGTAGTTATTCAAATGAATATGCAGCTACAACTAAATGATAAAAAATGATCAGATTTGTGTTGTACACACATTTAAATCCAAATAAAATGAATTCTAAATCAACAATATGATTGCATTAAGGAAATAGTGCTCATATTACAATCACGATTAAAACAAAAATAAGTGTATCATCAATTGTTAAAGAGTTACTAGCAAGGACATGCATATCTATTTGAATTCATTTTTTGACTTTATATGGATCAAATCCATTTTTTTTTTGTATCCCAAAGTAACCCAATAACCCACCTAACATGTAGCTACTAGTAAACCTCTGGGGGTCTACACCATGTCCTCATATTCGTAAAATGCTTCACAACCAAGGGGATTTGAACCTTGGATCTCTTATTTTTCACATATTTCACATTTTTCACATATCATATCCATCTTGAAAATATAACTTTGCAATGATTTAAATAAGTATGTAATTAAATTGAATTCGAAATAGTGAAAAACCCAATATCATATACTTATCTAGATCACAAATTGAATCAAAATTGAATTAAATGAAGGTTATCAGTCAACATTTAACCCATAGAATAGTGTACAACAGTTGCAAGTTAGATAATAGCTTTATGAATACATAAAAATCCAAAACAAATCATGATAGCATAAAATTTCTAGATTTGTAATACATCTCTCAGATCTAACCCAAAATCTTCAATTTTCTCCAAGTATCTGACCCCTACTGTAATGTGAAGAGTTTCTTCTTTTCATTTTTTGGAACCTATTTCCTTTTCCAAGCTCTTATTTATAATTTACAAATAAAATCCAAAAAGTGAGAGTTGTTGAAATATGGTTAAATGAAGATTTGAGATTAGATATCTTTGCTTGGAATCCCTTCATTTTCCTTTACTCCTCCAATTCCATTACTCAAATATTCTAAGGCCTCATCCTCTCCAACAAGCTCTGCAAAAAATCATCTAAAATCTTAATTAAAAAAAGTTAAATTTGTGCACAAATCCTAGAATACAAAACTATCTAAACAAATTTATAAATTAAAATGTAATTAAATAAAAGAATATCTATCCTTTCCACTACACCCTATACAAATTTCTATGCCAAAAAGTTAATATGAAATGAATTAGTAGTAACAAGAAACTCATGATGAATGAAATTCCTCAAAACAAACTTTAGTTGCAAATTGAGAGTATTGACTTCTACTTTCTTTTTTTTTTTATAGAAAATGACTAGATATGGTCAAATAACGACTGTAATATTCCTTTCGTTGAAAATAGATTTCGAAAAAGCCCTCTCTTTCCTCATTTGATGGAGTAGAACTCAAGATATTACTTTATGAATTTGGGTGGCCAAAATTGATTGAAGTTTGTTCCGTTCACATAAAAAATCTAGGCATGATTTATTGTTATTTTTTTTTCAACTTTTCAACTTTAATAAATAAAAGGCAGTAGTTTAATTTTATTTTTCTGAAAATATATCAAAAATTAAAATATCATAATAATAGATCTATGAGTACACAATAATCCAACGAAAAATCGTGATAACATGAAATTTTTAGAGTTGCAATACATCTTTTAGGTCTAGCCTAAAATTTTTTACTTCCTCTGAGGATCTCACCCCTAGAGTAGTGTAAATTATAACTGCTTATTTTCAGAATTTGGAACCTATTTCCTTTTTACAAGCTCTTATTTATAATTTACAAATAAAATCCCAAAAATAAGAGTTGCCGAATGATGGTTAAATGACAATTTGAGATAAGATTTTTTTGGCTAGAAATCCCCTTCTTTTTCCTTTATTCCTCCAATTCAATTCCTCAAATACTCCTAGGCCTCATATTCTCCAACAAGCTCTGCAAAAAATCATCTAAAAACTTAATTAAAAACCAATTAGATTTATACACAAAACTTAGAATACAAAACTATCAAAACAAATTCACAAATTCAAATAAAATTAAACAAAAATAACATCTATCCTTTTCATTGATCCCTATAAAAATTTCTCTATAAAAAATAATATGAAATGAATTAGCAATAACAAGAAACAAGAAACTCTTGATGAATGGAATTTCTCAAAACAAACTCAAAAAGTTAATTTTAGTTGTAAATTCAAACCCTTGACTTCTGCTGAACTTGTGGAGTAGTAAATAACGAGATCTAGTCAAACAATTAGTAAATGAAATTCCTCAAAACAAACTTTATTTACAAAATTAAGAGTCTTGACTTCTGTGATTTTTTGTGGTAGTAAATAACTAGACCAAGTCAAATAACCACTATCAAAATCTTCCCCTTGAAAAATAACTTTCCAACGAGCCCTCACTTACCTTATTTTGTGGAACAAAACTCAAAACATTGCTTGTTAAAGTTGGGTGACTAAAAATGATTCAAGTTTGTTCCATTCATAAAAAATTATGGGCATGATTTAATTTTTTTAAGCTCTTTTTTCTTTAACTTTTAAACTTTAATCATTAAAATGTATTAAAAAAGTTTTGTTTTTCTATGAAATAAATAAATAAATGAACTCTCGGATGTGGGTGTTTAAGCACGCAGGTACCATGCAAGTTGGCAAGTGGCAAGGCCACATGGCCACCCACGCTTCCACTCAGAAGCTTATCCAGGAAGCCACCGCCGATATTAATGGCAGATTAATATACTACGTAGGTCGAGGCTTCATCAATCTGATTTTTAAGATGGTCGCTTCAAACCATCTTCCCCCCACTCTACCTCCTCTGAACTGCAATTTTCTCCATGCTGCTGTAGAGTCGAGCTCGCGCACGACAACGGGGGATGCTGCCAAGTTCTGTGCTGCATTGAGATGGTGGACGGTGCTCATTTCTGGTAGAGTCTTCTTTGCTACCTTTAGACTGGTACATCGGTCTTGAATCTCTACTCTGAATAGCTGATCATAGGTCCTTCTTCTCCCACTGACCACCCATTCTTTGTCACTACTTCTTCTCATTCTCATCCACTCAATTTTACCGAGGTGAACATGCCTCATCTACGTCATCGAATGCGCTGTGGGAGGGGTAGTAGTAGAGGAATATCAATTCTCCCCTGCCCCCCCCCTTGTCCCTCTCTGAATCGTCCCCCTTTGACTCTTCCTCCCCGGCGACGGCTCATTTCTCTGGCCGCTACCCAGCCACTCGCAGGTCGAGGGTAGGCTCAGACTGTAGGTCCTTGGCCTATTGATGTTGATCCCCAACCTCTTTCTGCCTTTGTCTCTTCTTTGCAGCCCAGTCATTCTACACAATTTCAATTCCACTCCATGTTGGAAAGTCCATGCATCATAGTGACTATCTCGGTGGCATTTAGAGAGGAGCCACAAAACTCTGAAGACCCACCTCACAATACTCAGGCACAACACACCTCGAACAAGAGAAAAGCCCTTGGAAGCAACTCAAGTACGCACAAAAGTAGCAAAGAAGCTCAAGGACGTATAGAAGCTGCTCAGGGAAGCACCGCTCTAGACCGCTTCAAGAACATGGAAGAAACTCTGAGAGATAAACAAGATGCAGAAGATGACATGGAGGCGTACAGGTGTCTGATAGTGGAAGAAACTCCTCCTCCTAACACCTAGTTGGTCATTTTTTTTAGGTTCTGCGTTCCCGACTCCTAATACTATGGGTCTATTCTAATGTTTTTTATGCAGTGTTGTTAATTTTGATGATAGTTCAAAAAATTGTTCCACTCTGGCATTACAGGCCGTTACCCTTGTGTGGGCAGCAAACACTTATAGTCTTGGACTAGTTTCCCCATTGCGGGCAGTCTCTTTCCAATTTTTTGTTGTTAAACATGACATAATTTAGGGCTTGCTCTCAGAGGACGATGCCTCCTTGTACTATTTTTTTTACATTAATAGAATTAGTCTAATTTAGAAAAATAAATAAATAAATGAAATGGGAAAAAAGAATAAAAAAGAAAGGAGAGAGGTAAGAGGGCACATGAGGTTTTGTTGTGCTATTCAACAACCCCCCATTTGTAAATCTAATAACTAATATTCTATTAATAAATGGGGACCCTTAAAAAATCCTTCCAAAAAAAAATTAACATTTAGGTGTTTTCTTGTTATTTTTTGGAATAAAGTAAGATATCAAAATAAAACCCTTTAAAAGCTAGAAAATTCTTGCTTTTTCACATAGCACACGATTAAGAATGCCAAAAGCCCTGTTAATGAACAAAACTTGTAAAACGCGATCAAAAGGGATTACCGTGCTTAACCTCAAACCTATTAGGATTTTATCATTTGAACTAAGTCCCAAAATGTTTCTTATTAAAATAAGGCTTGCATCGCATATTGCCACTTACAAAGGGCACACCCTCACATAGTATCTTTAACCATGTGATATGTGATATTGCAATGACACGATCACCCTTATTGCATCGCATTGGAAACCCTTAAGAAAGATCTGAAACCTTACCAACCATGCGATATTGTGAAATGCAGTGGAAGCCCGGACTCGATTGCCAACTATGTTATAAAAACACTCAAGTCTGTTGCATAACAAAAAGGGCTTTATAAAGAAAATCCTATCAAATAAGCTATGGTTTGAAAACTAATAAAGAATGCCTCACATTTCTCATTTCACAGAAACCAAAGGAATGGGAAAGAAAGTGCACACGCGAAATGCGATAATGTGATATGCGATATTGCATTGCAAATCACAAAATCGACATTTTCACATTAAAAAAGCTCGCCACCCTAATAGGTTTATTTCTTGACTTGCGATGAAAAACATTAATGATAAATAAAGCTAGGGATAAGGAATCATTAGTGGGAATTTAGTATGTGTTAATGGCATTTACGTTTGAGAAGTTGTTCGACGTGGTACGATATCTTGATCTCACTTGCATTTAATAAAAACTCCTTTCTTGTCACCTTTTCAAAATCAGTTGTATCATTCATTCTTATGTTCATTTTTACTTGTGTCTATATGATAGCTTCTGCTTTGCTCCATTTTCATGAACAATCCACAGCAAGAGTTTTTGGGAGCAGTGGCAAAGAGGGGAAAGGCAGCTGCATCTGAAAAATCAGAAATGATCCCTCTATTCTCTGACGCTACATGTGCAAATACAGAGGAACCTCAACATGGGAGGACATGTATGATTTATTATAAGAGGAAAAACCAAAACCTCTAGTAATAAAGGCCATACCCGATGGTCATGTTTCCTCTGACGTCTCCTTCTTTGAGACATCATGCTAATTTCTGCACCGCATAGCCATAAGGTAGAAGATAATTCCATATAAAAATATGGTTAAGTGGATAATTCATCAGGTGGATGTCTCAGATAGAGAATTCAAGAATAACAAATAAGAGGTTATGGGATCTTTCTCACCAGATAGCCTATGGCTTATGTACAATCTACTAGAGCCACATAATCTCTACAATAAACAATTTCTCAAGAAATTTGCTAAGGAGAATGAAGACCGGGTTGATGTCATGCAAACCTAGAGAGAGAACAAAGGAAATATCAAAAAGGATAAGATGGGTATGTATTATACAACACCTACCTCTACCCCTCATAGTTTTTCATCAACCATGCTATGTAGAATGTTCGACAAGCCAAATATTACTAAATTTTCCCCTAAATGGCTGCCATTAATAGATGCATCCATAAATGCAACAATAATGAATTGGGCCCAAATTTTGTTTGATAATTTGGCGAAAGCTATAATGGAGTATAGGAGAAAGAGGAGTACCTCTTCAAGGGTTTACCCTCCATTTTTCAGAGTGCCTATGTAATGGATGCTATCTATTTTCGCTCCAAATTTCCAATTATGGGATGGAAGTGGACTGTGAAAGACCTGCTTCCTATCCATATATATCATAAAAGTATGTGGGAGTCTCAGTTTCGCCACCAATTTTACAAAATCTATTAAGGAGTTATGCTGCTTATTCATAAACAAGTCTACAACAGAAATGCCCCTAGGTTTTCTAGAGAAACTAAAGTAGATATCCTACTGTAGCCAGATGCTTTGGGGAGGAGACATTTACATATATCAGAGTATTTGTGAGCATTACCTCACCGCATATTCCTCCCATACTATGTCCCCGACAAGTTAATGGCCAAGGAGATAGCCTACCAGACAACAGAGGAAGGTGGGTGGAGAAAAGGATTGAAGGAATAGAAAAAATCCATTTGGACTACATTTCCATTGCAATGTGGTGCATTTGCACTACACGATTTTGGACATGCATGCAAGGAAGTAGAGATTATGAAATCTTTGAAATTGACTACATTCCCAGGAATATAGTATGACCCAAATGGCACTGCTAAAGAATTCACTACTATGGTTAAATTCAAACCATTTACCTATGAGGAAGATGCCTTTGATGACCTCTTTTTGCGAAAGGAAACATTTTTGAAAGTGATGCATATGGCATCACTACTTTTTGCCTCAGATGATATTGAATCCTTTTGTGAATATATGGAGAGGATATTGTTAAAGGTCCCATTGGACCTGCTACAGATTGGACCAATAAGGGAGCCAACTCCAAGTTTAATCTTAGAGGAAATTTCCAGAGAAAATTCCGAAGCAGAGTCCTAGGAAAACTCTACTCGTGAGTCGGAGCACTCACAACTATAGTCTCAAAATGGAGGCAATAAAAATATAGATTATGAAAGGGACACAACTGGAACCATAGATAAATTATTCGAGAAAACCTCGACTAAGAAACAGGCTAAAATTCACTCTACTTCCACTCAATCAGTGAAACTCCCGATTGTTGATTTAAAAAAAGAATGGGAGCATTTTAATAAGGAACTCCATTAAGAGGAACAAACATCTGAGATACTGACTCCACAACACAAATCAACTCAAGAAATTACAGTGGAGAAAACTCAGGCACTCAGGATGTGGAGCTCATTCCTGCCACTCCCACTTCTGAAATTATTTTGAGAATTGAGGAAATTCCTCCATTAGATGTGTTTTATAGCCCTACCCATAAAGCTGTCATGAAAAGGGAGAGGAAGAAAATAAAGTTAGATGTTGCAACTATTACCACTCCCGACAATGAACTAATGGACATTGTCTAGAAAGATTCACCCATGGACCCATCTGAGAACCTTACGAGACTATCGCAATTTACAGGAGCCTATGCTACGCCAACTATTGATAAAGCAACAGAGGTCCAAATGTTGTTGAGAGAAAATGAAGAAAATATATTGTTGTTGGAACAATAATTAGAGTAAGAAAAATCTAACCAATAAGCAGAGTTACAAATAGGCAAGCTTCAACAAGAGTTTGAATAGATGCAAATACAACATCAAGCCAGCCTAGCAGAAAAAGATGCATAGATTCAAGCTATGAAAGAGAAGTATAAAGACAGTCTGCAAATTGATAAGTTTGTAAAAGAAGCACTTAGCCTTAACTCCCAACTAATGCAACAAAAGGAAGTTTTGTGCCACAAAATCTCTTAAATAATTCCTTGTTGCGAAATCAATGATAAGCTAACAAGCCAAGTCATCGACATGAGACTTGAGTATGACGAATTCCATCAAAGGATTTCTGACTTTCTCACCTGCCAAGAATCGAAAGATGAGAGGAAGGCTGATTTTCCAAAACTGGAGGAATCACATAAAGAAATTCTATTTGCAGACTGGGACTCTTGGCTCAAGCAAGAAGAAAGGGCAATGATGGTCGTGATAGCAACAACAAACAACACCATTGAAGCCATTACCGAAAATCTACATGTTGCCAACCTCGTTGCATAATCTATACGAGGATTTCTTCCAAACGCCAATCACCTAGAGCAACAATGGAGACATGCAGCAAAGGAAAGGGAGGAGGTGATAAGACAAACGAGCAAGCTAAATTGGGAAGCATACTAGCATTTCTTAGTTAAACCATATAGCCAGTGGATGACCTTGCAATGCCTAACTACCTCCACACAAAAAATGGTGTCAGCACTGACAGATGCTATATTTTCTAGACAGTTGAAATCCACGATTGGCCACCTGACACAACTAAAACAAATGATAGATATCCGTGATCTTAACGATCGAATGCGAAAGAGTTAGTCACTTTATTTTAGTTTTATTTATCATAATCTGAGGAAGGTCATTTAAACCTCCTCGACTATTTTTGTAATAATCTATTTTAGAACTTATAGTTCTAGTATTTAAACCCCTCTCATGCATTTAGAGAGGGGTCCATAAATTTTATCAGAAACATTCTTCAAAACATGCACTTTTTGTTGAAAATAATACTGAGAGGGGGGGTGAATCAGTATTATGTTGTTCTTTTAACAAATCTTCCTTATTTACACTTTGAATTATTTTTGCATATCAGTACCATAAAATAATGAGCATGAACAAGAAAAATAGACAATCACATCAAAGAACACCATATATAAGGTGGAAACCCAATGTGGGTGAAAACCACCTACTGCAATATGTCTCTATCTTCTTTCAAATTAGAAACTCCTTTTACAATGGTCTTGTACTGGTGCAGTCCTTTACCAGTACGCAGGCTACAACCTGCAGAGAGCTACAACTCTCTCTCGTTTTCTAGTCTCTCCTGGAAGGGAGCAACAACCCCCTACTTCTTTTTTTACAAGGACCACTTTTCATAAATTTTCAAACTGGATCCATAAACATCATCAAGTACCAGTAAATCAACCAGATCCACAATAACAGTAAACTAAACCCAGAACACCTTATCAACAGAAAAATCAGTCAACAAAAGATCTTAAAACAGATACGCAATTTTCCTTTTTCTAGCCTGCGTCGCTACGCACTTCACCCTCTGCTTCTCTGCGTATACCTGCAGAGTTCCTTCTGCTGCACTACGTGCCCACGCACTGCTTCTTCTACCGCGCTGCGTACAGTACGCACCCAGATGCACTATCGCGTCGCGTACCTGGACTGTGCGTACGCACCTAAACAACTTCTACTTTGCATACCCACGCAGTTCGCCTGTTTCTGCATTGCGTACCCACGCAGTCACCCTTCTTTAGCTCTGCGTACCCACGCAGCTCGCTTTTTTCTGCTCTGCGTACCCACGCAAAGGCACCGTTAAACACTTGCGTACTTCAGATTAGGGCCGAATTTGCAGATCACCAGTGTGCTACAGCGAGACGGATGCCCAGATCTGATCAAGCGCTCGAGAGATCACCCTTCACAGATTCGATTTCGACTTCACTTTCATATAGATAACGCTTTTGAAACAATAACCCAAATATTTCAGATCTTAAGATATTCAACCCAAAATCATACTCAAGCCAAATGATCTCCTTTGCTTTATATAAGTAAGCTCTTCCTCAAATCATGGATCAATACCACGGGCCAAAACCATAATAACACAATACTGTCGGCTAAATACCAAGGGTTAAACATAAGAAACCCCACATGTGCACGCTTTACTGCCTTGAAGTGTGTGCACTGGGGGTACGCACCTCATGAATGGGTAACCTGCGTGTCTAGACGCAGTCCCTGCATGTCGTACCTGTGGGTACGCATCTTTTGAACTGTTCTTCTGCGTACTTCTTAATTCTCATCATATTGAGAGCCATGCCATGGGTGTTGCCATCAAGTACAACATCTGTAACATATAACCATACCAGAAACATAATGCCAACACTTTTGTACCTTTGAGGAGGTTCTCATGGAATGAATGGAACATGATCTATTTTATTTTGAATATCTGGCATGCTCTACTCAAATTGCACTTTTGCACTCTTAGATGATGTTGGATTGATTCGAATTAGGTAGATATTTCTTAAACACATAAGCAGAACTTATCATATATAGTACTTTTATCTTGTGATTATGTTTTATTTATGTATCAGGCAATAACTTTTCTTCAATTTTTTTTATGTATGAAAGTTTGAATTTCGGTTAGCATTATTCCATTTTTGTATGGTTTTGGCTATAATTTTATGTTGAATATATGAACGATTCTATATGCGATATATCTTTTAAAATCGTTTTGGCTAACTATATTTCCAAAATGATTATTGTTAAACGATTTCACTTCTTCTTGTAGTTTAATGATTTTTATTACCAATTTCTATAGGATGTTATTGTAGATCGCATACTTTATGTTATTCCTAGGCATAGTCATTGTTTAATAGTGTTCAAACTATGATATATGCATGTGTTTAAATAGTTTAAATTATATTACACTTAGCTTAATCATTCTTCTGTTACATCATATATCACCCCATCAACACTATCAAAATCTATTTTGGGAAACTAGTCCCATTATCCTCAGTCGGAGCCACTACGCAAACAGAAAAGGAGTTGCTAACAAAGGTCCAGACCAGGTAGTTTTCCTCGTGTTATAGCAACAATTTTCGAAACTTCAATAAGTTATATGAGTTACACACCTAAAGAGAGAATAAGATGAGGAGAGAAAAAGACCATGGAAATGGATGAGTGGAAGATGGACCCACCTCATGTAATGTTTTAATTAAATAAAAACTTGCCTCCCTTTCTACATGCCCAGGTCCTTGTTAAATGATATGCTCCCCTTTGTGATATAATACGAAGGCCTCTCTCCACGTCATTTTGAGAGTTCATCCCATGTGGGATTCATTGGGCACCAAAATAAATCGCCAAGAATGAAACTCCCAGGGTGACATTATCTTGGTTTGGATGGTTTTAAGTAAAACAAAATGTTTTATTAATATTGTTTTCTAATATTTTTATATTTTTTATTATTATTTAATTCATTTTAATTTAAAGAATCACATTTAATTTATATTTAAATTTTTTATAAATAATTTAAAATTAATTAAATTAAAATTCTACGTACATATTATTAGTTAGCAAGTTACAAATTGATTAATAATTAATTATATTAATTGATAAGTTATTTAAAATTAACTAAAATTATCAATTTAATTTAGGTAAATAATAATTAATAATTTAAAAAAATTAATGAAATTTAATAAAAAAATATTCGCACTATTAAATCAATTTCTATTTCACTTTTATTTAAACATCATAAGGTATTTACATATTTTATGCTTATGCGATAACAATAACTAAGTTTTGACCAAGGACATGTTTCTAATTGTAAGCTAGAATGAAGTGAAACTTTAATAGTTGGAAAGTTGGCAGCAAAATGAAAGCAATGTAGATTTTGAAATGATAATCAAGAAAAATTAGAATTATTCAAAATTAGGTACATTAAAGGATTCTAGGGGCGATATTAGCCAAAATTTACATGGAGGGCCCCATAAATTCAAAAACATTAAGGGGCTTGGTTAAGGCCTCAACATCACATAAGGACATCAAGGAAGCTACTATCACCTATCACAATCATAATATCATTTACATGCTACTGAAATTAATATAAAATATATAACACCCACACATGACCAAAAATTGAAAACAAGACTAGATGAGAGTTGGAATTACACAAAAAATTGGCATATAAGGTATCTTTGTCATGAATTAGTATAAAATAGTCCACAAAGACCAGATTAAGATGTATGCAGTTGAGGAGAAATAATGAATCTGCTTATCTCATCAACAACCATATAATTTCTTCACACATTTCAAAAGGTGCCATCTATTGATTCATTATTAAATATATGATACCATTGATTAATTTGAACACTCAACTTTGGGCATTGTCACTCAAAATTGATTTTGAAACTGCAATTTGGATAACCATTCCATTATGTACTACAATTCTTGAATTCTAAACATAGTGCACTCTCATTTACAACAATGCCAACGAGGTGTTTTCCAGACTAAAGCTTTAAAAAATGCACTCAAATTTAGGGTTAAAAAATTAGCCATAAATTACAAAAACATAGTATAGATAAATAACCTTTTACAAAAAAGAGAGGGTAAAGAGGCATATTGTTACAAAATAGGAAGAATGCTGACTATCTAGTGTCAAGCTCAGTGCGAAGTCCATAAAGGGCATACATAAACACTAAAATCTCTCTAACTCTTTACTTAAGAATGAAAAGTTAAAAATACTAGAAGCATATGATGAATTACTGGTTGAATAAAATAGAGTATTATTGCATCTATAAGTTTAGGCCTCGTACATATATTCTACTGATGTTATGCCCCATGCAATAAATACCCAACCAATTCTCACTAAAAGGACAAACCAACACTTTGAACCCATCTTGTGCGAGAAGGTAATCCCAGGTTTGTATATAGAACATTTATCGCAAATAATGCAAACCAAACAAGACTACAACCATTGAAAAACTTGTTCCAATTTCTAATATTCAACTCTCTAATACACAAAAGGTTTGAAGATTTTTCTAGTATAAATTGAAGAAACCTTATGAAATAGTTAGTCATCAAAAGTAATCATAAGTCATCATAATTTTTTTTATATCAAGAATCAAATACTTGAGATAGATATACATATCATAAAAAAGCTACCAAAAACATCACTAAAAGCTTATCATATTGATTGTCTATAAATCCATATGTTAAATAGAGATTCAAAACTAGAAGTTGCCTAGTGAAGGTCAATGAAGAGTATTTTGCAAATAGGCTATATTTTTTTGAATTAGTTACCGGAGAATCCACAGTAAGAACCATTTTTTGCCAACGTTTCAAATCCTAACCGGGATCCATCAGCAAGACCAAATGAATGCTTGATAGAAGAAGAGCTCGTTATGAGAGATAAATAGTAAAGAGGAAAAAAATTAAGAAGAAGGTCGGCTGTCATATTTTCTATGAGAGGTCGGCCAACTTTCTTTTATTTATTTAATTAACTAAATTTAATTTTATTATTTAATTAATATTTTATTAATATTTTTAATATTATTTTTATTTATAATAGTAATACTAATATATTATTATAATATTAATATTCATACAATTTTATATATAAAATGGTTATAGATAGTTACTATTAATATTATTATTAATAAGAATAATAATTTTTGTTATTATAATATAATATAATTGTAATATAAATTGTTTTAGATGGTTATAATTAGATATATTTAAACATATTTTATTAATTTATTTCTTGATATTAGATGTAAATATTAATAATAATAATAATTATTAATTATTATATTATAATTAATAATAATTAGTATTAATAATATTTATTAATGATAAGAATTAATACTTTTTATCAATATAATAGAATACTTTCTTCTTTCTTTCTTTCTTTTCTTTTTTTTTTTGAATAAAAAGACTATTTCTATTAATAAGAAAAAAAGAGATATTTACAGTGAGGTCGCAGCCTCAGAGGGTGTGTGAACCAACCCTCGACAGTAGTATCTGGAAATTTTTGCCAAATTGGGAATGAAACAAAGTTCAGAAAGGAGCAGCTGAACATGGATAGATACTCTCTTTACTACACTGATATGAGCTGCTTCTAGTTATCCTCTCCTTACAATGCAAAATTGCGCTTAAAAGAACAATTACATCCTCAGTATTCTGTGGCAAAAATGCGCACAACAGAGTTTCCAAAAAAGTGGTAACAGCCACCAGAATTCCAAAAAACCTTGAGAAGGTCGGGATATGAACCAACAGAAACTTGCAGCATAACCATATAGCGTAAAAAAAGACAGTAACATAGGTTCTAAAATCAAAACTTAGACCTTGGAGATGTAGAAACCAGATTGCGTGAAGGAGGCAGTTAATCATGCAGGGTCTGAGGGTAAGTGTCCTGCTCAGCATGCTTGCTTGGTGCGGCGACCAGGTTACTTCTTCAGTGCCTTCCGCTCCACCCTCAGTAGGAGTTACTAGATGAAGAATTCCAAAATCATGTTGTACAGGACCGCAAACCAAAACTTCTTCCTGAGTCGGAGTCCTTTGACAGGTGGTATCCTCGGCAGTAGGGGAGTCCTCCTACATGTGTTCAGCTGTGAGCGTCACTCCTTCCAATTCTCCCTGAGCCAGACTTTCCTCCGGAGACTGGGTGGATGAGGAGCTAGCCGGGTCCTCTTGCTGTTCCGCCTCTTTCGCCGCCAAAATGGTAGTCGTGATAGTTACCACTGGCCTGTTCAGACGACTGTGGAAGGTGAAACGGGAGGTCTGGAAGGAGGTGTTCGGGGTCTGGCTGGATGGATTGGGGGGGGTGAAGACGAAGAAGCAAAAGAGATTGGAATAATATTCGGAGAAGGGGAGAGCGAGGCTCGACCTCTGGGAGCCAAAGAACCCCATCTGCGCGGTATTCCTCTGCGTCGAGGCATTACAAACACTTGCTTGCATCTGGGAGAGCCGAGCAGATCAGGATTGAGGAAGGGGAAAGAAACCTGCGAGACAGACTTGACGCCAGGGGAATGAGACCTGCGAACAGACTTAACAGTGCTCAGAGACAGGAAATACCAAAGGCGGGGAAGGAACTGGGTTGCAATAAGGCTGTGAGTCCTCATGGCTGCCTAGCTATGAGACATAAATTCCCCTGCACTCCATTGACAGCCATTAATTCCTGATGGAACCATATTCACCTCGCACAATAACCCAAGATCGAATTTTTGCTGTGAGATCTGCATTCTTAAATGCGACCAAGTGTGCAGCCAGCTGCCGTGAGGGCACTATGCGTGCTGGGCAAGCGTCCGAGGAGCACCCGCATCCGGATATCAATATAATAAATACTAATAATAAGCATTAATAATATTAAAATTATTAATATAAACTATTATAGATTGTTATAAACCTATTTTATTAATATGATTCCTTTGATTATAATAAATTACTATCAATATTAATTGTAAATATTAATAATAATAATTTATTATATATTGTTATTGTAATAATAATTAGTATTAAATATTATGTATCTTAGTATATGTTATTAATATAATATTATTATTTAATTTAATAACTAATAATTTAGTATAATACTTTATTAGGTTTGGATTGATACTAATTTTATTGAAATTATTATGCTTAATATTTATTGCTATTCAATTAAATAATTAAACAAATACTAAGAATATTTAATAATAATTAGCGTTAATGATTTATTAGGATCACTAATAAAATAAAAAATGAATTCTTAATTTAATTATTTAATTATTTAATTAGTTTGATTTAATTTTAATTTAATTTAATATATATATATATTATATATATATATATATAAAGGAGTAGTTATTATTGCGAATGATTAATTAGGAACTAAATTTAATTACTATTATTTTAATTTAATTTATTAAAGCTAGGTTACTAATTATTTAGATAGGAAAGGAGGGCTAAAACTAAGAGGAGTTGGTTACCTTAATTTCTCTGATTAGGGGAAGCCAACTTCCACTAATCTCCATCCCATTGTCTCTGTTAAGATTATGAGGGTGCTTGATAATCTCAAGAGCTTCCTTGATCTTTCGCTTATGATGTTGCTCCTCCCTAGCGATAATTGAAGCGCTTTCCAAACAGATGTGGTGCTTAGTTTTTGAGGAGTGTTCTACCAGGGCGGAAGTACGAGACCTTTCATTCTTAATATCAGCACCATGTTCCTTTAGTCTAGTCTTCAAGGAGGGACCTGTTTCACTAATGTAGCTTTTTCTACATGAGCAATCTATCTTATAGACCCCTTTAAGTTGATGATTGTCAATACTATCCTTGACAGATCTCATACCTTGCCTAATGGTTCCAGGGGCAGAGAACTGTGTGCTTATGTTATTCCACTTTAGGATCTTAGCTTTGTGCCCAAGGGATCCATCATCTTTCCTGATGATGAGAATGTCTAAAAATGGGATGCTCATGTTTTCTTCAAGTTCCATAGTAAATTTAATTTCTGAAGAGATGGAATTTAGGTGAATAAAAAACTTTTCAAGCTCTGTTTTACCACGTGTCCATTTTATATTGGTATCATCGACGAATCGCTTCCACCATGTTGGCTTCAAGGGATAAGATTCCAGGGCTTTCTTCTCAAAGTATTCCATGTATAAGTTGGCCACGATTGGTGAAAGGGGGGATCCCATTGCCACACCAAATGTTTGTTCATAATATATTCCTTGGAAGGTGAAAACAATTGATCGTAGGCAGACTTCAGCCAATCTTGCAGTTCCCAGATCAGTAACATCTTTTATAACTTGAATGGCTTCATTAAGAGGAATCTTGGTGAATAAGGATACTACGTCAAAGCTGACAAGGAGGTCATTATTTTCCATCTTCTCATTTTTAATAAGATTCACAAAGTCATGGGAGTCTTTGATGAAAGAATCAGTATTTCCGACAAGGGGCTTAAGGATTTTTGCAACATACTTAGCGAGCTCATAGGTAGGCGAGCCAATGGTATTAACAATCGGTCTAAGAGGAACTCCTTCCTTATGAATTTTGGGTAACCCATAAATCCTAGGTATGGTTTGACAGGAAGGGATCAATTTCTTTTTTATTTTATCATCAAGGTTGGATTCCAAAATTGTCTTTTTCACTTCTTTCATAATCTTGGGGATGGGATTATTGCATAGTGTCTTATAGCTCCCACACCTAAGGTGTTCATTCATTTTGCATATATAGTCTTCTTTATCTAAGATCACTGCTGCTCCTCTCTTGTCTGCCTTGAGAACCACAATTTTGTCATTGTTTCGTAGGGTTTTGAAGGCTCTTTGTTCTTCTTTACTCATATTACTTTTGGGAGCTTTCGCTTTCCTCATAATGAGGGAGAATTCTTGTCTTAATGCTTCCTTATCTTCCAAGGAGAGGTTGTTGATCCCATCCTCTATGCTACAAATCATTTTTTCAATGGGAAGGTTTTTCGGAGCAATTTATTTTGCAAATTCTACAAATAAATTTCGATTTCCTTCAAATGAAGTGAAGAGTCTTAATCAATATTGACCAATAATATCTCTATTTGTACAAGATAATATTTTAGATAAGACTCCATACAGTTTTCCAAGTTAGGGTTTCAAAGATTAATTTCAAGACAATAAAGTTGGTAGAGATCAGTGAAGAAGAAGGTGTGATTTAAATGGAAAAAAGCTAGATATTAAAAATGAAATGAATGAATTCTCTCAAAATATTAAATCTAAAAGAGGAAATACTTTTTGTGCTCAAAGAGACTTAAATATAGAAAATGGCAAAAATATCAGTCGTGAAAATTATACCAAAATGGAAACAATTTCTTAACATTGTCCCTTACCAATTTATTAATTTTGAATTTTTCATAGAATTAGAAAGCACTAATAACTTGATGAAAGTAAAGGTCATGTCTTTTCCTTCTTGATAACTTGACATCCGTATAATAGAAGAATAAGAACCAAAAAATGGCCAAAACGTTTATTTTCTAGTCCTCTTCTTTGCTTTGATGTACCATCCTCAAAGAACTAGACACAAATTTGAACATGACATCAATGATACAACAAAAAAACAAAACCAAGGAAACCTTCCCTGGATGAAGCTACCTAATTTGAAAAGGAAACCATGATGCAATGTTCTACATAATTCAATGTATGATCATTAAAGACAAGTGTAGCACATGCAACTTATATCCGATGTTGACCATCACAAACAAGTATAATACATGCACCCTAAATAGATGGTGCATGGTCCAACCACAATTAAAAAAAGATAAATAAATTAACATATTTTAGAATACCTTGGTGTCATTAAATATTAATTACAATGTGCACACCCCTCCTATGCATTTATTTTCAAACATGCAACTCGTTAAATGTGTGGCCACACCTACATATTGTACACGTTCCCGTTACTGAAGGATTTGGATGGTAAGGAGAGGACTACTTATTTTTCTTTGGATTTGGTTATTCTCCTAGTAAGGACATGATGCTTGTAGTGCCCTAGCCCATTCTTACTTGGATGCTAAATTAATTGAATCAATGCCTTGAACTAGCCTGGATGCTTCAGGTGTTGGCGGACCTAGTTAAGGATTAGACGTGAAGCCTGTTGCCACTACAACGTTGTTGACAAGTCTAGTGGAATATGTTTCAAGATGATGGAGGATTCCATTTGACTTAAGAGCACTAGTTTAAGCCGCAACTAGGGTGGGTGTGCTCCTCCTTCTACCCCCCTATTATTATACAATACCTTTATTACTATAAGCAATGCAAAAACCATGTGTACGTGTTGCCTAAGTGAGAATTGTAAGAAATGGGATGTTGTTAATTTATAGATACATAAGGGGGATATGTTTAGCTTAGGTTGAATATTATATTTCCCTTATTATCATCTTACATTTAATAAATATAAATTGAGTATCATCGAGTTAGAAAGGGAATGAGTAACAACAGGTGGTGATTATAGTGTTTAATAAGAAAAAAAATAGTAAGTGAATTATAGAGACATGACATTCATGTATGTATGTGTTGTGTGTTAGCTCTATGTTAAACTTGAAAGGAATTACACATCTCCTTAATAATAAAATAAACATATATATGATCAATACCCCACCCTCCAACATATTAAGGCTAGAAGCCAATCAATACCCCACCCTCCAACATATTAAGGCTAGAAGCCAATCAATACCCCACCCTCCAATATATTAAGACTAGAAACCATTACAAAAATATATTTAATATCAACTTAGGTAAAGAAGATAAAATTATTCTTCTCAATCACTCATTAAAAACACAATTAATTATATATAATATAATTTAATTAAAATATATTATTTATTGAAAACATTTATTTTTTATTAATAATGTTTTAAAATTTCATACGTATTCTGTGTTGTGAAAAAAATAATTACACAACTCTATATTAGACAATACTACTATTTTAAACTAAGAAAACAACTTAATTATTCATTTTTTTATAATATAATAAATAAATAATTTATATTAAACATGAAAAATATTTATATTACACATAAAACTGTAAAATACAAAGTATAATGCATAAAAATAAATATGAAATAACATATTCGGTTTTAATTTTGTATGTAGATAATCCTATATTCAAAACCATACAAATTTTGGAATGGAATAATATTAGCATTCAAAACAATTCTAGCATATATTTAGGTATTCTCTCATTAAGAGCAACCTGAGAGACCTTTAAATAACTTTACCTTAAACAACTTTATCATATAGTTGGGTTAGTATCTTATTAATACTGATCTCTATTTTTTCAAAATTTTGAACAAGTTATATCATATCAAATATTACAAATACGAGAGGTTGTCCATACTATTCAGAAAGGAAGAAACCATGCATGGATTGAAGAATTATGCAAGGTCATGCATAGAGGAGTCGATGGGTACTTCTGATTGTGTATTTTTTTTTAAGATGTGTGACGTTTTAGACCATCACAGGAAACTGAATAACATCTCTCATACACTTTCAAAGAAGGGCCACTAAACAGAGTTTAGAACTGGAATTTCTCAAAAGACCGGAAAGATCCAGTTTACTGGATGATTTTTGTTTTTTGATGGATGATCTACATGCATTTTTGTTCTTTGATGATGAAATTACCTTTTTGATATACTGTTTTATATTTATGTTTTAGTGAATCTTTATTACGTGGACATAATTCAAGAATCTAGTTTATCATGATATTCAGTTTGGAAATAGTATAGGTTATACAAAGTTCGGTTGGGTTTTTTTTTTCACTATTTATAAATAAATAAATAAAATAAAAAATAAAAAGTATATAATGCAACATACCAAGATACTAAATATTATGATAAAGTATTAATAGTGAATTTATTAATTATTAAATTAAAATTAATTAATATTTTTTTTA
>APFE031031078.1:0-11453 GCA_000404065.3 Pinus taeda
TGATGCAGGAGCATCTGGTCAATAGGGTGAAGACCGAAGGAGGGTGGACAAAGTTTCTGAAAAAGATTGGGGATGAGAAATAGTTCACTGAACGGACAGCAAGTCTGTCACGTTCTTATGTTTTTTTTTCTTTCTTTCTTTGTCAGCTACATTGTTAACTGTTGTTATTTTAGTTTCTGTTCATTATGTCTGAATTATTGTAATAGGTTCTAATTAGAAACGGTAATAGTAGGTTAGGGTCATTAGACAGTTAACAATAAATTCCTATTGTAAAGAGCAGACTAAGTAAACTAGTTAATAGTCAAAGAAAGTCATGTCTGTAGTAACTGCTAAAACTGTAATTGAGCAACTACCAGTAGTTACCAAACTGCCTGGAAACAATGTATAAAAAGACAAGCAAGAAAACCCAGTGGGGTTCAGCAGCGGAGCACACACAAGAGAATAACAGAAAATAAATATACATTTCCTTCATTTTATTTCAGTGCACAAGCAAACAGATTATTCATATATGTGTCCTCAGTAACAAAAGCATGTATGTACAGTGTTGTATAAATATTTCACTTTTATTTACATATATCAAAAGTTCTTTACCGTATTCGAAGAGTTACGAACTGGCAGAGAAGAAAGCAAACAAGAGGCGGAAAGGACCAGCACCCACTACGGGTTCAAACCAAACAAACACAGTCACCAGGTAAGCAACCAGAACTGGCAGCGAATGAGTCTATCTTCTACTTAATTTTACAATGTATTTTCTCAGCATAAAAATTACATAGAACGGTTCATCATAGTGCAACCGAACAGCGTTGCAAACGACACCACAAACCCTCCTAAGTTACGGCCAAGGGTTTGACAAACCCAGGAATTCCAAACACGACAAATAAACAGGTATTCCACATAACAAGCGACCATAACCCGTGACCAGGACCAAGACTCATTACAGAAAAGAAAAACAAGAACAAGGCTACCCGAAAGGAGTCGACGAATGCCACTGCCACGACACAGAGGACAACCACACCTGCAAAAGACACAAAAGGCGGAAGGTCAGGGTTTCTTTTAAATAAAACCCTTGCATAAGAAGTGAAGCCTTAAAGCCTGGAAACGAAAACCCTGAGCATGGATGTAAGAGAGTGACCATACCTTAAAGTGAGCCGGAACAGTAGGCCAAAAGAACCTCGAACCAGAGACCCCTGCCCACAGAGGGGCCGAAGAACGTTAGTCTCTGTGCAAATAAAGGTAAAGAAACTCCAGCATAGAACTGTGACATACCTTGTCAAAAATAGCCGAGCGCCGAGAGGAAAGAACCCGGAATTCCATCGACTTGGGTAGCTGTCGAGCTGAGCGGACCGAGCACCATTACGCCATAGCAATTAACCAAAGAATTGTCAAGAAGACCAGACCAGACAGTACCCACGTAAACAAACAAAGGAGAGTGTTCACAGCCATGAAAAACGAAACGAGCATATGATGGAACCGAAATAACTTACCACAGAAACCAAGCGCCGGACAGACAAACCAACACAGAAACAACAGAGTATAGCTGAGCCATCATCATATCACCACGGAACAGGCAGAAAACCAAAGGGTTTAATCACAGACAAATAACCAGAGGCAGAACCAAACAACACAGAGACCACCGAGACCAAGCACCGCAGATAGAAATGACCGCAAGGGCGCGAACCGGGTAACAAAAACAAGGTAGGGTTTGCCAGGATCCCAAGGAGAACAGGTGTCCAACAGAGGAGTAATGAGAGTACATGCCAAGTTGATTGCCAATTAAACAATAATCAATTTCCAATTAACGCGTATCTTAACCAGTTCAATAACGTAAATCCACATCAGCTGAGGCAAGGCGGGACCACGTGGGTTGGCCCCATCAAGTGGTATCAGAGCTGTTTTTTTTTTAGAAATAGAAGAGGATGGAAGTACCAAGACGAGGACATGGAAGAGGTGCACGTAGGGGAGCAAATGAAGGATTGAGGGAGCAGATTAGAGTTCTTATAGCTCGTTTGGAAGCAGTGGAGGCGGGTAGGCGAAGAGACCCGGAACTTGGAGATGACAGTGAGGAGGAAGCGGTAACTGCTACAGATGGGTCAGACGAAGAAGTTCCGGAATTGAGACTGCTGCGTTCAGTTCTATTGGCCAGCAGCAAACCCAAAACAGAGATTTCTAATTACGATGGCAGTCTGTCCGCAGATGTCCTGTTGGACTGGATAAGCGAACTAGATAAATATTTCGAAAAATGAGGAAGTCAGTGAGGATAGAAGAGTTAGGTTCGCTGCAACTAAGTTAAAGGGACACGCCCTCTTGTGGTGGGACAGTGTCCAAGCGGACAGAAAACGAATGAATAAGTTGTCGATACGAAAATGGTCAAGGATGGTGGCAAAATTGAAGGGCAGATTTCTGCCAAAAGACTACTAGGTGGAATTATATCAGCGAGTATAGAATTTAAGGCAGAAGGGTATGACTGTCAAGGAGTACACGGAAGAGTTTTACCGAGTGAATTTACGTGCTGGTTATACGGATGATACCCCAGAAAAAACAGCAAGGTACATAAATGGCTTGAGGATGGAAATATTGGATGAAATCAGTATTCTTTCTCCCCGGAATATTGAAGAAGCCTTTCAGAGTGCTGTAAAGGCTGAGGAAAAAATCAACAGAAAACAGAACAACAAGAGAGGGAGAGGGAATGGAAGAGGACGGGGACAGTCCTACGGCAAAGGAAGGGCTACTGCGAACAGCGAAGAAGGCAGCAGTTCTAAAACTTCGGGGATAGCAGAGAAAGGAGAAAGCACTAGAGGAGATCAGCCATATCAGCGAGGACGAGGGAATGGCCACGGAAGAGGGACTAGTGTCCAGTGCTACAGGTGCCATAAATGGGGGCACAGATCCTTTGAATGTCCAGAAGTTGAACAGGCAGGTCAGAGGGGAACACTTATGGCATAGCCTGAAGACGCTGAAGCACAACCCCGGGAGGTGGAAGACATGGCGGAAATGGGAGAAGCTTTGATTTTGAATAAGGTGTTGTTAAAACCAACCAAGGAGGTGGCTGAACCAACACAGCAGAAAGCACTGTTCCGGACAGTCTGTAAATCGCATGGAAAGTGCTGCAAATTGATAATACACAGCGGAAGTACGGATAACTTGGTTTCCAATGAGATGGTGGAAAAGCCGGGGTTGAAGCGGCTGAAGCACCCCACACCTTACAAGGTGTCGTGGCTACAAAAAGGCCACCAGCTGTTAGTTGATGAACAATGCGACGTAGAGTTTCACATTGGCAAGTACCACGACACAGTGGTCTGCGATATTATGCCAATGGATGTGTGCCATATATTGCTTGGAAGACCATGGCAGTATGATCGGAAGGTGACACACGATGGAAAGACCAATTGTTATAAATTTACAAAGGATGGGGTCAAACACACACTTGCACCCATCAAAGAAGAAGACACAGCAAAATCAAGCGGAACAAAGGCGTTGTTAATTGGAGGAAAACAGTTTGTAAAACAGGTTGAGGAAAATGAAGTTAATTTTGCAGTTGTGAGGAGGATGAAGCCAGTATTGTTGAACTTGGAAAAATCAGAACTGCCCAAAGAAATACAGGAGCTGTTGGAAGAGTTCCAAGACATTACGGCTGATGAGTTACCTGATAAATTGCCTCCCAAAAGGAGTATCAGCCATCACATTGATTTTATACCAGGAGCAAGCTTGCCGAACAAGGCAGCGCACAGGATGAGCCCAAAGGACAATGAAGAAGTATGCAAACAAGTGCAGGAGTTGTTGGATAAGGGACTGATCAGAAAAAGTCTGAGCCCCTGTGCAATACCAACAGTACTTGCACCCAAGAAAGGTGGAGAATGGCGAATGTGCTCGGATTCGCGGGCTATAAACAAAATTACGATTCGATACAGGTTTCCCTTGCCTAGAATGGACGACATGATGGACTGTCTTAGTGGGGTAGCTTACTTTACAAAAATAGATCTGAAGAGTGGGTACCATCAGATCAGAATTAGGGAGGGAGACGAATGGAAGACAGCCTTCAAGACCAACGAAGGACTGTACGAATGGTTGGTCATGCCATTTGGGTTGAGTAATGCTCCGAGTACTTTTATGAGACTGATGAATGAAATGTTAAAGGAATTTATTGGAAAATTCGTGATAGTCTATCTGGACGATATTTTAATTTTCAGCAAGATGAAAAGAGAGCACCTTCAGCATATTCGAAGGGTATTCGAGAAGCTGCAGCAGAACAAACTGCTGATAAATTTGAAGAAATGCACTTTCTTGCAGAAGGAGTTGATCTATCTGGGATTCGTAGTTGCAGAGAACGAGTTAAAGATGGACCTAGAAAAGATTGCAGCAATCATAAGTTGGCCGTCACCTAAGAATTTGTTTGAGGCACGTAGCTTTCACGATTTAGCAAGTTTTTATCGAAAATTCATTAAGAATTTCAGTGAGATCTGCGCACCAATGCTAGAGACCATCAAAAAGGCCAGCCAACCTTTTTGTTGGACCAAGGCGGCAGAAAACAGTTTCCAACTTCTGAAGCAGAAAATAACGAAGAGGCCGATCTTGAGGCTGCCTAATTTTAGTAAACCTTTTCAGGTTCATTGTGATGCAAGCGGGACAGCTATTGGCGCTGTGCTCAGTCAAGAGGACAGACCAGTGGTGTTTTTCAGTGAAAAACTAAATGAGAGTCGGCAGAAGTATTCGTCATATGACAAAGAGTTCTATGCAGTGGTCCAAGCTTTGAAACATTGGAGGCATTACTTACTGGGCAATGAGTTCGTCTTGTTCTCTGATAATTCAGCATTACAATATGTAACGCAGCAGCACAAATTGAACCATAAGCATGCCAAGTGGGTAGAATACTTGCAGAGTTTTACTTTTGTGTTAAAACACATAAGTGGGCAAGCCAACAAAGTGGCGGATGCTTTAAGTAGAAGAGCCTTGCTCTTACAAGAAAGTGGCATACAGGTGATGGGATTTGAGTATCTGAAGGATTTGTACCAGATGGACGCGGACTTCAAGGAAGCTTTTGAAGCATGCCAAAATCCCGTATTAAGGAATACAAGCCCATGGCTAGATTTCAAGTTACAGGAAGGATTATTGTTTCGAGGTGGACAACTATGTATTCCAGACTGTTCGATGAGGGAAAATTTAGTAAGAGAGAAACACAGTGGCGGACTAGCGGGACATTTTGGCATCGATAAAACGTTGGAGCAGCTCGGGCATTTTTATTATTGGCCAAAAATGAGCCGGGATGTGCAGAGGTATGTAACCAGGTGTAAAATCTGCCAACTGGCGAAAGGACACAGCCAGAACACTGGACTGTACACACCCCTACCTGTTCCAATTAGGCCGTGGGATTCGGTCAGCATTGATTTTGTCCTAGGATTGCCTAGAACGCAGCGGGGATATGATTCAGTGATGGTGGTGGTGGACAGGTTCTCGAAAATGGCTCATTTCATTCCTTGCTGGAAAACTATCGACGCCACATACGTGGCACACCTGTTTTTTACAGAAGTAGTTCGATTACATGGCTTACCTAGAACTATTGTTTCAGACAGGGATGTGAAGTTCACGGGACATTTTTGGCGCACCCTGTGGAAAAAGTTGGGCACGCAGTTAAATTTCAGCTCTGCGTATCACCCGCAGACTGATGGACAGACAGAGGTGGTGAACAGGAGCTTGGGAAACTTATTACGAAGTTTGACAGGAGAAAAATCACGATTATGGGATCGAGCTCTTGCCCAGGCAGAATTCGCTTATAACGATTCACCCAATCGGAGCACCAGATTTAGCCCATTTCAGATTTTGTATGGTATGCATCCTCGAGGGGTACATGAACTACGAGATTTGGGACAGCTACAACGGAAAAGTGCAGATGGGGAAGATTTTGCTGAAGCAATGAGCGAACTTCATGAAAAGGTCAAATTAAGATTGCAGGACAACACGCAGAAATACAAACAGCACGCAGACACAAAGCGACGAGAGGTACATTTTGATGTTGGAGACGAAGTCCTTACGCATCTGCGCAGGGAACGGTTTCCTAAGGGCACATATAACAAGTTGAAATACAAGAAAATCGGTCCATGCAAAATTCTGCGGAAGTTTTCGGCTAATGCGTATGAAATTCAGCTGCCACCTGATATAGGCATATCACCTATATTAAACGTGGCAGACCTGTTCCCATATCATGCCCAGACAGAAGATGATAGGATGGTACAGCCACAACGGGACACCCAGTTAGAGAGCAGTCTTTGGAAGAAGCAGTTGCCTTCGGTCCAGACCCATGAAATTGAAGGAATCCTAAGCACCCAGGTAGCCAAGAAGACGCGCAGGAAGGAGTATCTGCGTTACCTCGTCAAGTGCAGAGACCATCCAATGGAGGACAACTCATGGCTCGACGCGGCACAGATTCAGAAGGCTGGTTACTCGGTGGAGGAGCTCATGGGACGGAGCCACGAGTTCTCTTTTACCCAGAAGCCTGATGCAGGAGCATCTGGTCAACAGGGTGAAGACCGAAGGAGGGCGGACAAAGTTTCTGAAAAAGATTGGGGACGAGAAATAGTTCACTGAACGGACAGCAAGTCTGTCACGTTCTTATGTTTTTTTTCTTTCTTTCTTTGTCAGCTACATTGTTAACTGTTGTTATTTTAGTTTCTGTTCATTATGTCTGAATTATTGTAATAGGTTCTAATTAGAAACGGTAATAGTAGGTTAGGGTCATTAGACAGTTAACAATAAATTCCTATTGTAAAGAGAAGACTAAGTAAACTAGTTAATAGTCAAAGAAAGTCATGTCTATAGTAACTGCTAAAACTGTAATTGAGCAACTACCAGCAGTTACCAAACTGCCTGGAAACAATGTATAAAAAGACAAGCAAGCAAACCCAGTGGGGTTCAGCAGCGGAGCACACACAAGAGAATAACAGAAAAAAATATACATTTCCTTCATTTTATTTCAGTGCACAAGAAAACAGATTATTCATATATGTGTCCTCAGTAACAAAAGCCTGTATGTACAGTGCTGTATAAATATTTCACTTTTATTTACATATATCAAAAGTTCTTTACAGTATTCGAAGAGTTACGAACTGGCAGAGAAGAAAGCGAACAAGAGGCGGAAAGGACCAGCACCCACTACGGGTTCAAACCAAACAAACACAGTCACCAGGTAAGCAACCAGAACTGACAGCGAATGAGTCTATCTTCTACTTAATTTTACAATGTATTTTCTCAGCATAAAAATTACATAGAACAGTTCATCATAGTGCAACCGAACAGCGTTGCAACCGACACCACAAACCCTCCTAAGTTACGGCCAAGGGTTTGACAAACCCAGGAATTCCAAACACGACAAATAAACAGGTATTCCACATAACAAGCGACCATAACCCGTGACCAGGACCAAGACTCATTACAGAAAAGCAAAACAAGAACAGGGCTACCCGAAAGGAGTCGACGAATGCCACTGCCACGACATAGAGGACGGCCACACCTGCAAAAGACACAAAAGGTGGAAGGTTAGGGTTTCTTTTAAATAAAACCCTTGCATAAGAAGTGAAGCCGTAAAGCCTGGAAACGAAAACCCTGAGCATGGATGTAAGAGAGTGACCATACCTTAAAGTGAGCCGGAACAGTAGGCCAAAAGAACCCCGAACCAGAGACCCCTGCCCACAGAGGGGCCGAAGAACGTTAGTCTCTGTGCAAATAAAGGTAAAGAAACTCCAGCATAGAACTGTGACATACCTTGTCAAAAATAGCTGAGCGCCGGAGAGGAAAGAACCCGGAATTCCATCGACTTGGGTAGCTGTCGAGCTGAGCGGACCGAGCACCATTACGCCATAGCAATTAACCAAAGAATTGTCAAGAAGACCAGACCAGACAGTACCCACGTAACCAAACAAAGGAGAGTGTTCACAGCCATGAAAAAACGAAACGAGCATATGATGGAACCGAAATAACTTACCACAGAAACCAAGCGCCGGACAGACAAACCAACACAGGAACGACAGAGTATAGCTGAGCCCTCATCATATCACCACGGAACAGGCGGAAAACCAAAGGGTTTCATCACAGACAAATAACCAGAGGCGGAACCAAACAACACAGAGACCACCGAGACCAAGCACCGTAGATAGAAATGACCGCAAGGGCGTGAACCGGGTAACAAAAACAAGGTAGGGTTTGCCAGGATCCCGAGGAGAACAGGTGTCCAACGGAGGAGTAATGAGAGTACATGCCAAGTTGATTGCCAATTAAACAATAATCAATTTCCAATTAACGCGTATCTTAACCAGTTCAATAACGTAAATCCACATCAGCTGAGGCATAGGCAGGACCACCGTTTTGGGGGGTTGGCCCCATCATGTTAGTTAAAATAAATGTTGGACAAAGAATCTATAAAACCCAACATATCACCCTAGGGAGCACATATATTATTTGTAAAGAAGAGGGATGGAGCATTCAGGTTGTGCATCGACTAAATGCAGTTAAACAAGGCCATGATAAAGAATTGGTATCCTCTATCAAGGATTGGTGATCTGTTTGACCAATTGAGGGGAGTTGTGGTGCTCTCAAAGATTGATTTGAGACTTGGGTGCCTCCATTTGCATTAAAGATAAATACATTCACAAAATGACATTTCCAACAAGGTATGGACACTATGAATTTGTAGTGGTGTTGTTTGGACTCACAAATTCCCAAGCAACATTTATGTGGTTGATGAATGATGTTCTTAGTCCATATTTGGATAATTTTATGTTGGTTTTATCGATGACATATTGGTTTATTAAAAGACCGAGGATCGTGAAAATCATTTAGCCGAAGTATTGAAATTGCTAAGAGAGTACAAGCTCTATGCCATACTTAGCAAGTGTGAATTATTCTCATCACACATTCATTATTTGGGACACATTGTCTCCAAAGAAGTAGTAATAGTGGATCCAAAGAATATCAAAGCCATTATGGAGGGGCCTACTTCTTAGAATGTGATAGAAGTCAGATCCTTTATTGGATTGTCTAATTATTGCTATAGGTTCATCTACAATTTCTCAAATATTAGGCACCCAATAAAAATGCTACAAAGGAAAGGGGTCAAATTCCAATGGATACCAGAATGTGAAGCCAATTTTGAGAAATTGAAATGTTTTCTCACATGTGTACAAGTCTTGAGGATAATAGACCCAAAAAAGGATTTTGTGGTTTGCATGGATGCTTGCAAGAAAGGGATTGATGGAGTCCTAAAGCATGAAGGATAGGTGATCTGTTATGAATCGGGAAAGTTGAATGAGCATGAGAAAAATTATGTCACATATGACTTGGAAATGATAGTGCATGAATTGAAAATGTGGAGGAACTACTTGCTGAGAAGAAGGTTTATATTGATGTTAGGTCATGAAGGGTTGAGGTACTAATTTGATCAGGTCAAGTTGAATGCAAGAGAGGCAAGGTGGCTAGCCTTAATTATTGAGTTTGATTTTGAAATCAAACACATCAAGGGAAAGAAAAACAAGGTAGTTAATGCACTCAATAGAAGGCTACATGTAGCTCATGTGGAAGCTATAATAAGTTCTTGTGAAGTTGACGTCTAAGAAAATATTAAAGAAGTATTGCATCAGGATGAGAACTACCAACAACAAAAAGAAAGCTTGCAACAAGAGATAGAAGAGGCATTGAGAAAGAACTACTCCCTCATGGATGATGGATTGCTAAAGTTCAAAGGAAAGTGGTATATACCTTGCATGGGTGACTTGAAGAATCTCATATCAGATGAATTTCAAAAAATACCATATTTTGGTCATCCTAGTTATCAGAAAATGATAACAGACATGAGAAAGATGTACTATCAGCTAGGAATGAAAAAGGATTTGGCTGAGTACATTTCCAAATGCTTTGAGTGCCAACAAGTGAAGGTGGAGTTTAGACATCTAATGAGATTGGTGCAACCAATCACCATACTTGACTAGAAGTGGGAAGTCATTTCCATGGAATTTATCACAGGGTTTCCAAGGACAGGTAGGTAGCATGATTCCGTAATGGTGGCGGTAGATAAGCTAAGCAAGGTGGCTCACTTTGTATCTATTAAATCCATTGATAAAGCGAGTGATATTTCTTGTAGTTCTATAAAATAAATAGTGATATTTTACGCTATGCCTAAGAAGATCATCTCATATAGGGATGCTAAGTTCACGTATATTTTTTAGAAGGTGTTTTTTTCTAGTTTTGGGGCAGAGTTAGCCATCAACACAAGATACCATCCTCAAATAGATGGATAGATTGAAAGAGTTAACAAAGTGTTGGAAGACATGCTGTGAATGTATGCCATGCATCAACCAAAGAGGTATGAAGAGTTTCTAACTTTGGTAGAGTTTTCCTACAATAATGGGTACCATGAATCATTGAAGATGAGTCCATTTGGGGATCTTTATGGTAGAAAATGTAATACACCTATGAGCTTAAAAAATCTAGTGAACATAGTGCATATCAGTCCTGATATGTTGAAGGATATGCAATGAGAAATAATTGTTATCAGGCAACAATTGAAAATAACTCAAGACAGGAAAAAGAGCTATGCAGATCAATAGAGAATGCATAAGGAATTTCAAGTGGGGGATCATGTTTACCTTCACATCTGACCAAGGAAAATTTCATTAAATATTGGATCTTATGCTAAGTTGGCACCAAGATTCTGTGGGCAATTTTAGATTTCAGAAAGAGTGGGATCGATGGCATACAGATTGGCCTTGCCACCCATAGTGAAGGCACATGATGTTTTCCATATATCTTTGTGGAAAAAGTATGCACATGATGCTAATCATGTTGTTGATTGGTTTGTGATATAGGTGGAATCTGGGGGAGAATTATAGAAGTTTCCTGTAGATTCACAAGCTCGTGAAATGTACAAAAGCAAGAGATAAGAATCTACTCCTACCCTTTATAGTGGAAGCCCATAAAGATCGAGCAAAACAATAATCAACAAGAGGAAGAAAATCAATGACACATAACACAATAAATATTCGGGGAAAGCCACAACTCAAAACCCCACTATCTATATTTCATTAATCAAAAATCCAAGATGATAATACAATGCTTGTTCTCATAAGAACAATCCCAACACTCAGTAAAATAAATCTCCTAGCTCACAAGCAAGCTCAAGCCAAATCCAAGCTTCTTCTCTACTCTCTAAGCCTCTTATTCCCTTTCGCCCTTGGTCAAAGAATTTTGATAAATACAATATGCTCTGCTCAACCTTGAGCTTAACCTGCACAAGTATCTCCTATCATCCGCCTGATGACTTCCTTAGGGCAATACTTCGCCAAATTTCCTAGCCTCCAAGATTCTAATTCTTTGCACAATTCCTGAGAGAATTAGCTTGTATTTAAAGGGAAATTCCTCATCCATAACTGCACAATCCCTTCTAGGTTCAGTTCTTGATTGCATGCACCATC
>APFE031031081.1:0-15460 GCA_000404065.3 Pinus taeda
CGCATGATAGCCCGTTGGAAAGATCTCTCCGAGGACTACGACGGAAAAGACGATTTTTAGTCACAAAAAATCGCTGGTGGTAGATTTCCCAATAAACGTCGTTTAGGGCCTCAAAATGGCTCCGGAAGTTTAGGACCCGAAAAACTGCTAAAAATAGTAAATTGTGCTATAATTAAGGAAACTGAAAATGCTGAAAGAGACAATGATGGGGGTCCAGATGGACTTGGCAGGTGGCCACCAATATCCACCTGGATCATCTGAGGAAATACATGTGTGACTCTTTGGAGGGTCAAGTGGGATGTATCAAAGGTTCTAACACACGAGGGGAAAATAAGTGACCCCCTTAGAAGCATGTAATAGTACGCAACTTGAAAGGAACACATAAGCATAAAAGACATCACGAGATAGCTTGTGAAATAGTTCACATGTTAACCATGACAGAAATAAACAACAACATGCATTCAACAAGATTCATACTAATGCAAATGAAATAGTTCATAAGCATTAGCATAAGTGAAATAACATATAATATAGACATAACAAGAATAGTCCTATTGTATTCACAACATATGCATGAAAACGTGTTGACTCTGAGCTATTATTAAAGTGAAAGTTCCAAGCATACATATATCATTGATGAACCACTAGTCCCAATAGTGGAACATGAAGTCTGCACCTACTCCTCCAAAGAAATATACTCCCTCTATGCTACGGAGAAGCCAAGGTTCTCAACAAAGTCCCAAGCTCCTAATTCTAAGCTAAAATGCTAGCCAAAAGCTTGGCTACCAAAATCCCTTTACATGAGTTATAAGGACATATTTATAACAAAAGGGGTGACTATCCACTTCCCCATTGTGAATTTTGTACTTACCTCATTACTCTTCAACTTATTTAGATCATGACCCTTTGCATTCCACATTTGACACTTGAAATTTCATTTACAAACTAATTACAAAATAATATTACAATATACTCATAGCCATATAAGACCAAATTTGGTAGAGACAACTAGACAGTGTAATAAGATAAAATTCAAGCTTTAGTTTGGGGAAACTACAGCTCAACAACTTTGACTTGTAGGTTCTTGGTCACATGGCAATGCTAATAGTTTTGTTGCGCAATGACTTCCACAAACTGTGCGATGGGATACACTGATTTGAAACCAAATTCGATTTCCTTCTTTAGCTGGAGAGTCATAGTATTACTTTTGATAAGGCCACCAATTTACTTATACATGTTCTTCCTATTTACTTCAAGTGTTTCCTTGGTAGTGATCTTTCTAAATTGGTCTAAGCATTCTTCAACTTAACGCTTGACTTGATTTCTGTGTTTGTCTTCAATGCGCGAGCCAAATGATGGGATCTTGTGTGATTTCACCAAGAGATCCGCGTTGTTGTACAATCGTGCATATGATGCCTGAATATTGGACGTGAATGAGGTGAGTTGTTTGTTGCTCTGAATGATCATCTACACGTGTGCTTTCTCCAACTCTACCTGTTGCCTTGTTTTCTTTGCCAATTCGGATGATGCCCCTTTGTATTTTATGGAATATTCATGCACAACAACGATGGTTGTATGGACAACCTTAATAAATTTTGTATTATATTTACACTTTTGTTGCTTGCCATGTAAGTGGACAACTCCTTTATGCACGGTGACAAGTTCTTCATACAAGCTTCGCATAGTTTCTCCCAATGTCGATACTTCACCAAGTATGGATGCCTTAAGTTCTTCCTGATAAACTTATGTGGGAGCTGCATTCAGAACCTCTGCTCGAATTTTTTCAACTTCTTTCCTTGCAGATTGCAAGTTCTTTGCCAATTGTTTGTTCTCGACTATCACATACTTTGTGTTTGACCTTGTTGCACTTGTGAAGGCGAATTTAGTTGCGACAATGGAATTATGATTCCTTATGTCATTATGGGAATTTTGATGTCTAAAATGGGCCTCCTAAGAAAAACAACCAAAATAAACTTTATAAGAACCAATAGGATTCAAAATGATGATGTCAACCATGGGGGATGATTCACCATTTTTGGAGTAAAACAATAAAAAGATTAAAAAATAATAAAAACTACTTTTTCAACTCGTATTTTTAACTTATCACCCTATGGTTTTACTCAAATTTCGAGCAGGAGTACTCATTGGATGAAAAATTTAATTCCTCATCCAAGGAGTACCCATGTTGCATACTTTCAATGGACCCTACAACACAAAAAATGAGAAATACATGAAAAAAAAGTGATTGCAATCACATTTTTCATGTATTTCTCATTTTTCATGTAGTAGGGTCCATAGAAAGTATGCAAAATGGGTACTTCTCGGATGAGGAATCAAATTATGCATGCAACGAGTGTTTCCGCTCGGAATTTGATTAAACTCATTGGGAGATAAGTTGATTGAAAAAATTAGTTTTTTTGTTTTTTTTCACTCTAAACTTTAATGATGTAATCTAATATTATTTTATTATTTCCACTATTATTTTATAATTTCCTTAGGAGGACCATATTAGACATCAAAACTTCCCTAATGTGTCTGTCACAATCACCCTTTCTCTAATGAATGAAGGAGATATGTGGTCATATGGAAAATATTTCTTCCTTGATTGTACTATCCTTCTCTGAAGCTTGTCATAAGTCAGATTACTCTTGGAGGATGGGGAGACTGAATAGTGACCTACTTTTTACATGGCATCATATGAACATATTGGCTCTTCATGTCCAGGTCCACCTCCATGTCCTTGATCTTGATCCATTCCTCAATATCTTGTGCAAGTGCCTTGTCCTACATCTGTTTTCTCTCCTCCTCTAGTTTCTAGTTTTGTTCTTGTTATTAGGCTTGTCTTCATGTGATTTCTTCTTCTTCTACTCTTCACCTTTGTTCTTCTTCCTGATCTTTCCTTTCTTCCTCTAATCTCTTATGCTCTTGTTCTTCCCTCTGCTTTTATTCTACTTCTTGCATCCTTTGTTTCCTCTTCTTCTTTAATGTTATGGCCGCTTTTAGAATGATTGGATATCCTTTCATCTTGTGGCTTCAGTCTCCCCCTGGGCTATGTGTAACCTTCCTCTTACCCTTTTTTCATATTGGGTCGCATATTTTCGTTGGTACTACCTCTAGAGTGACTTCTTTCTATGGAGTAACATGTAATGTTCCAGGGAAGCTGATAGGTTCGCGGGACTTGGAGGCATTATAACAATTCCTCCATGCTTCCTCCTCAGGCTTGCAAAAGGTGTCGCTTGGCCATTGAAAATGAATCCTCTCACAGTGGTCTTTGCGAACATTCCTTAGATCATACGGATTGTAGCCCAAACAACCGAATGCAAACTTCTCTATTTCCCTGCCTTCAATGTCCGTGACTTTCAAGTTCTTGATTTTTTACAATCTGATATGCATAGGAAGAGAGGGCCAACATGGCAAGATGGTAGGAAAATTATTGCATGACTAACTTATTGGTGGCATAACGCAGCAGAATATGCAAAGACTTATGTCCACCAAAAACTTTTAGGAAAGTGCCATACGGTGAGGCAAAGCAATCCAGTGTCTCCGACACTGCTTCTATTACCCCATGTGACATGAAAGGTGGTTCTTCCTCAAATATAAACTTATACATCGGAATGAGGAAATGATAAATCAACTTTCCATTACTCCTCTATGGCTACACTATGAAAGAAGCTTGCAGTAGATATGCACGACCGGCTCTCATGGTGTCTATCCAATTCATGCCAGCGAATGCTTTGTGGGTGCAGATTGCATCTAGTAGACAGGAAGGCATGTAAAAGCTAACTTGATTCCCCTTGTGAGGATTAAGGGCATTAGCTACATGGATCTTTCGTTGTTGAGCCAAAAATTTTGACTAGTTGAATGGTCTTCCTTCATTCACAACCTAGTTCAGTGACAATGCCCACCCTTGAGGGAAGGTCTTATTACTCTACTGAACATAGATTCTACAACATAGAACTATCAAGAGATGATAGGACCTCCAGAGAGATCTTGTCTTGTAGGTGTTGGTGGGTGTCTGATTGAAATTTGTTGGCTCTCTCACCCAACGTTTAACAATGTCCTTTGTGCTCAAGTAGCTAGTGGCAACATAGAAGTAAGAATCCATGAGCGTTTGGCTCCGTCAAATGATACATGAGATGGGAATCCAGTGCCAAAAAAGAGGCAAGCCATTTTCTGCTAGCATTCATCAGAGTCATGGTCTTTGGATCTGTATGAGATAATATCCAACTGAAAATGTTTACACATGGGAAAGTTGCCTACCTTCATGCAATATTATGTAACCCTCGCTTTTTGACATTGATATACACCTACTAGTCTTCAAGGTTTTTTTGAAGCTTCTTGCTGAGAATGCTTCATTCACTTTCTTTCATGTGATGTCTAATTATTTCTCTATGAGTAGTTGAGTATCTGAGTAAAATGGAAAGTTCACTGATCTACTCTCAACTTCCTCTCCGGTGCTACTTTCAGTACTATCCTTTGAAATATATCTCTTTGGTGCCATGATGTCAGTGACTGATGAACAGAAGTGCTCAACAATTGCAATACATGTAGGAGGAAAAGGACTCATGATAAACATGAATTAGCTTCATCAAAATGACTCACAAAGCAAGATCATAGTAGCAACTGCATAATTGAAAGGAAATATTGCGCAATTCTTGAGGTAAAGGGAAAGGGGATTGATGCATGAACTATGAATTGCATAGTCTCAACAACTAGGGGAGAAGCTTGAGGCTAGAGACTACACAATGCATAGTCTCAGCCTAGACAAAGTGAGTGAGAGACTATGCATTATGCAGCCTCAGCATCTAAGTGACGAGATTGAGCCCTAGAACTATGCAATTCACAATTGACCTAGCTTGTTACTATGCATTACGCAATCTTAGGGGCCAAGAATAAATCTTGATACTCGGACTTGCGCAATGCCCAGATAGACAAGGCAAGTGTTCACCAAGGGAAGGGAAGATCTACCCGAAAGGATTATGGGAAACTAGTAGATATAAGTGACGGTGTAAGTTAGAGTGAAAATATCAATAAGGATAAATATATTAGTGAAAATCAAGTGTAGAATATCAAGATGCAAAAGGAAAAACAAGCATGAATAGGTAGTCGCTAAAATGATGATCATTAGTGGAAAAAACAAGAAAAATGATGTGACAGTTATAAAAGGGGATCAATGGACGAAAACAACACTTGTATAATCTAATATAAGTTAAAACACTAGAAACCATGAAAATAAATAATTAAAATAGCACTCACAGAAGCGAAACGAAAAAAAGTGTTAAAAAAAGAGAAAAAAAAAGAGACAAACGATGACAAAAGCAAAACTCACCCGAAAAAGTGTTGCAAACTACACCGAAGGCTCCTTGATCTCCTTGGGAAGGCTAGCACTCCAAGATCGAATCTAAACATGATCTATAGGGGCATCCATTATATAGATCTAGGATCATTAGAAATCAAGGAAAATGTGACATTTCATGGAATTCCAAAATAACAACTTGTGTCATCCTTAAAGAAACTAATTATCCACTCCCTATTTTCAAGGGGTTTACTTTTTCCTTTTTTTCTTTTTGCGTTTTTGGGAAATTGGCCATTCACATTGCCAAGAAGGATTGCACAATTTCCAACCACTAGGCAACTTCTTGACTCAATGAATTGCGCAGTTAGAGCTAGGATGCTTTGTGAAGTTTTTGAGCTCAACGTTGGACTGCCATCCAAAATTGTGTAGTTTCTGAGCTCAAGGAAGACCTGCCATTTTCGATTGTATAGTTCAAATCATCAAGGCTGGTCTACCTGCAAAGATTGCACATTTTTTGGAGGCAAGCCCAATAATGTTGCAAGGTCATGTTAAGAGATAGCTGTATTTGAAAGATATCAAACCAAGAACAAGACATCACAAGAAAATCATGAAAATAGTCTTTATCATAGCAGGAATACTTGATGGAATCGAAAGATAAGCTCCCGTGGACAGAAGGGAGGCTCCAAAATCAAAGCACGAGAAACATTTTGGAGGGTGCTTGTAGCAACTACAACACTTAGCGACACACTGGTAGAACTCTAGCTCTCTGTATGGATCTTAACTCATGTAAACCAGGTCTAAATCTTCAAGAAGTATTTTTCAATTCATTGATCACCATAGCTTCTTTAATTAACTTAATTTAAAGATATAGTCCCTATAATTCTCTTTATCAGTGACACACTTAACAAAGACAAGTCAAGCTCAGTTGTTTTGATTGGGGATGGGGAGTATATACATACACAAGTGAAACATGATTTTTAGAGTCTTCGTTTTCATCTCTAGTGTTGCTCCATTGCTAACAGGCCTGGAAAGTACCCTGACGGAGTCACTTCAGGGACACAAACATTGCTTCACTGCTAGCGAGCCTCAACAGTACCCCGCTGGAGTTCCTTGCTTCGCCTCTCTGCGCGGGAAGCCTTTCTCTTCTTTCACCTTTTATTATTTTTTTCTATTTTGTTTTATCAAAGATCTATGCATAAAAACTTATTCGTTTAATGAGGTGGAAGAAGGATCTCAACTTATTAAGAGTAGTAGAGGTTGTCCCTTCAGAGAAAGATAAGTTTACACCTATGAAATATATTTCACTTGTTAAAGTTTCCTGTCCTCCTTACTCTACCCGACTTAGTTGACAATATGAAAATGAACAATTATAAAATTGATTAGAGTACATGGTACTAGTTATATATTTAAGCATCATGATTCTACTATGGTTTTCTTTGAAAAGAACATATTCTCCATCAAGGTATCATCAACTAAAAGGTGAAAGATCCATGCAAAGAGAGGGAATAAACAAATAACCAAGCATTGACAACAACACAAGTTCCTCTTGAACTCCACTATGCTTGCTTCAGAAACCAAACACTATCTCATGTGAAAACTATCCTACAACAAAAGGGAAAGAAAAGAGTAGGGCAAAAAGTAAATCAAAACAAAGAAAACAAACAAACTACTCCTACTCCTAAACTAACCGAGAATAGGTTAGTCTTATGTAAAATGAAACTTCGAGTGTAACCACCAATGCATAGGCTTACTTATATGGGTGAGGGAATTCATATCAAGAAATATATTTAACAACAATAATATAAAAGAATGATAAAATGATACATGCCGCAACATTCGATGAGTGAAAGTGCATCCAGAAAAGTAGGACTGAAAAGAAAAGGAAAAACATTTTGCAGATGCATTGTGGCGTTTACAGATATCACAACATGGTAACATGCAAGAGAATGCTTTCAAACTTTTGAATTTGACAAACATAAATAAAGTGAAGAAATTACGTTTTAGAGAACAAGCTTGCCAGGTATGACTCCTCCAATGTTCAAGTGATAGAATCTTGAAAAACAGATGGAGGATGCGAAAATTGAGATATAGATGGATTTTCAATTTGCATGATTGAATGATGAGGATACTTGAGATATATATGACTTTATGATAAGCATTGAATTGGACTCAAGACTGCAAGAACCTAACATAACCATAAGCTCGGGTTAAAGTGCCTCAACATCTTGTGGAAGCTTGAAGAGATTGGATGGTAGATCATCGAAAACCAATGGCTTAGAAAGATCAACAACAGAAAAATCAGAGTTGTGACTAGATGATTCAATGAATAAATCACGACAGCCATGATTAGAAGACTGAACTTTGAGAACAAAGAAATCCTACTGAACTAATGAATCGTAGAGAGGGTAAGATTGAAAACAAGAAATTGCATGCTTCGTTTCTTTAGAATGATCAGATGATGAATTTGAAGGATCAAGAAGAGAATATTCTTCCTTTCCATGTTCAAATGTAAAACTGCATTCCATGAGTTTTGAGTGTGATCAAAATTAACATCGTCAAAAACTGATTCTTTGAAAGATTCAATAGGTGTGACAGAATCATGGAAGATATCAGAATAATGAGGTAGAGGCAAACAAGGAGGAACATCAATTTGCAATTCAGATTCTTATTCATAGATAGAATCCCACACATACTCATCAAAAATGACATCACAAGTTGGCTAGTTAACACTAACTCCACCCTGAGTTTGACTCCCAAAGACATTAAAATACATGATTGAAACCGATGAACACAACAACTCACAATCGGGAGGACCTAAAGAACTCACTGATGGAGGGCGGGGGGAAAGAACATCACTAGAAAAATCAGATTCACAGTCCAAAATTACATTTAAATTTCGGATATCTGGGAATGGAAAGGTGGTGGTAAATCAACTAATGTATTCTCAATTTTTGCAACCTCATCTGGCGTAAATGGATTTCTTTGATGAGGGATCAATATGAAGAGTCACTCAGAACAACAACTTCCTTCGTCGTAGATTTGGGAGCTCCATAACCAGTGTATGTTGGGAGACTTTCAAAAAATTCATATTATTTTGTATTCATCGTAATATGAACAAGAAATTCAAACTTCTCTTTCATTAAATTGCAATCGATTTCATCTTCAAACAATTCAAAACAGAAATTATTGAAATGATTGTAAAAATCGTTAAGAGATTCATTAGACACTTTTCTTAAATGCATGATTTTCTTGAAAATATATTTGTAATCATACCTATCAAAGGCATTGTAGATCTCTTTGAAAATATGTTCGAAAGATTGTATGGAAGTCGTTGGGAATGTGTAACACCATTCCTTGATGTGCACTTCAAATGTAAGAACACACAACTTGCAAGTAACATCCTAGCATTGAATGTTGTGTTTAGTGCAAAATTCAAGAAAGCTAGTGGTGTGCTCAAGAATGGTTCTTCCACCTTCTCCATCAAATTTTAGATTCGACAATTCATTAATTATCCTTGTGAGCACTTCCATATGTGCGGTTCTGGGAAAACATCTTGGGGTTAAGATATGGGATGAAGCCATTAAAGATACGAAAAGTTGAAATAGACTTTGTTGGCTTAGCTTGTCATATGGCCCTCCTAGCACTCGAAATGTTGCCAATTCTAGGCTTGCCAACATTCAAGGGGTCTCTCTGATATGAAGTCCTAATTAGACCTCACATTGTTTGGTGTAGGAGCCTGATCCATAATACGGTCGGGTTTCTAAAGTAGTGAGTTTTAATGATGTGCCTTGGATACAATAACACATAGAGTGGTGTATTGGTGACTTTAGGGAGACAAGTGTGTTACTCTGTGGAGGGTCATGTGTGATGTATGAAAGGTTCTAACATACGAGGGGAAAATGAGTGATCCCCTTAGAAGGATGTAATAGTAAGCAGCTTGTAAGGAACACGCAAGCATAAAATACATCACGAGTTACCCTGCAAAATAGTTCACATGTTAACCATGACAAAAATAAACAACAACATGCATTTGACAATATTCATACTAATTCAAATTAAATAGTTCATAAGCGTTAACGTAAGTGAAATAACATATATTGCAAACATAAAAAGAATATTCCTAATATATTCACAATATATGGATGAAAAAGTTACATCTTTGAGTTTTTATTAAAGTGAAAGTTCCAGGAATACATATACCATTTACGAACCATTAGTCCCAATAATGGAACATGAATTCTACACCTGCTCCTCCAAATAAAAATACTCCCTCTATGATACAGATAAGCCAAGGCTCTCAACAAACTCCCAAGCTCCTTATTCTAAGCTAAAAGCCTAGCTAAAAGGTTGGATCCCAAAATCCCTTTACATGAGTTATGAGGACATATTTATAACAAAATGGTTGATTATTCACTTCTCCTTTGTGACACTTGGACTTCCCTCATGTCTCTTCAACATATTTTTATCATCACCCTTCACATTCCACAATTGACACTTGGAATTTCACTTACAAATTAATTACAAAAGAATATTATAATATACTCTTACCCATATAAGACAAGATTTGGTAGAGCCAACTAGACAATCTAATAAGACACAAGTCAAGCTTGAGTTTGGGAAACGCCAACTCACCAACTTCGATTTGTAGGTTCTCGATCACATGACGGTGCGAAGGTTTTTACTGTACGATGACTTCCCTAAACTATGTGATGGGATCAGGCTAAAAGTAGACTCTAGCTTCCATGGCATCCAAGTACACTAATTTGGAACCAGTATGGATTTCCTTATTTAGCAGGAGAATAATAGTATTGATTTGGATAGGGCCACCAATGTATTTCTACATGTTTTGCTTGTTTAATTCAAGTTCTTCCATGGTAGTGATCTGTTGAAACTGGTCCAAGTATTCTTCAACCTCCTGCCTAACACAATTCCTGAATTTGGCTTAAGTGAGTGAGCCAATTGATGGGATCTTGTGCAATTTCACCATGAAATCCACGTTGTTGTACAATCGTGCATATGAGGCATGAATATCGACGATGAATGAGGTGAGTTGTTTGTTTCTCCTAATGATCATCCGCACTTGCGCTTTCTCCAACTCTTCTTGTTGTCTTGTTTTCATCGCCAATTCGGATGGTGCCCCTTTATATTGCAATGAACATTCATGCAAGAAAACAATGGTTGTATGAATAACCTTAAGAGATTTTGAATTATCTTTACACTTCTGGTGCATGTCATGCAAGTGGGCAACTGCTTTATGCATCGTGACAATTTCTTCATAGAAGCTTTGCATAGTTTCTCCCAATGTCGATACTTCACCAAGTAAGGCTGCCTTAATTTCTTCTTGATAAACTTGCATGGGAGGTTCATTATGAACCTCTACTCAGAGTTGTTCAACTTCTTTCCTTGCAGCCTAAAATTTCTTTGCCAACTGTTTGTTCTTAACCATTAGATACTCCATGTTTGACTTTGTAGCACCTAATAAGGCCAAGTTGGTTCTAATAATGGCATTTGGATTCATTATGGTGTATATAAAAATCACCCTTTCTCTGATGAATCTAGGAGATGAGAGGTTTTCCGGAAAATGTTTCTTCCTTACTTGTACTATCTTTTTTTTTAATCTCTTCATAAGTAAGATCAATACACATCCATAACCATAGCATCATCAAGAGGAACAATTTCCTCTTCCTCGCTTGGAGCTTAGTCTACTACTGGAGGATGGGGAGACTGAATGGTGACCAGTTGTGTACATGGCATCATATTAACATCATGGTTATGCAGCTCTGGTGCCACCTCTATGTCTTAGATCTCGATCAATTCCTCAAACTCTTGAGCGAGTTCGTTGTCCTTGATTTGTTTGCTCTCCTCTTCTAATTTCTAGTTATGTTCTTATTATTTGGCTTATCTTCTTGTGACTTCTTCTTCTTATACTATTTTCCTTTCTTCTTCGTCCTGCTTATTCCTTTCTTCCTCCAATCCCTTTTTCTCTTATTCTTCCCTCTTCTTATGGTCTTCTTCTTGCATCCTTTGTTTCCTCTTCTTCTCTTCTTCTATGAACTCTTTTAGTATGATTGGATTTTCTTTCATCTTGTAGCTTCGCTCTCCACTTGGCTATGTTCAACCTTCCTCTTTCCCTTTTCATGCACTGGGTTGTGCCCTGCTGTCAGTACTCCCTTTGGAGTGAATTATTTCTATGGAGTAACATGTGATGTTCCAATGAAGCTTATTGGTTCATGAGACTTGGAGGCATTATAAAAATTGTTCCATGCTTCCTTCTCAGGTTTGTGAAAGTTCCCTCTTGGCCACTAAAAATGAATCCTCACCCAATTTTCTTTGCAAAAATTCCTTGGATCATACAGATTAAAGTCCAAATGACTAATTGTGAACTTCTCTATTGCCTTTCCTTTGGTGTTTTCAACTTTCGAGTTCTTGACTTCATACAATCCGATCTGCATGGGAAGAGTGGGCCAAGGTGATTTCTTCTTCCTGTGCAGAATTGTTGATAACCTCATGGAAAAATCGTAGGAAACTTCTTGCATGACTAACCTATCTATGGAATACCTCTGCATAAGATGAAGAAAAGTCTATCCACCACACACTCTGAGTAAAGTGCCATCAGGTGAGGCAAGCCAATCTACTATCTTTGATGCTGCTTTTGTTGTCGCACATGACATGCAAGGTGGTTCTTCCTCAAATATCAAGTTATACAACTGAATAAGGAAGTGATGAGTCAATTTTTTCATTACTCCTCTATGGATGCACTCCAAAATCAACTTGCAGTATATATGCATGGTAGGCTCTTGTGGTGTCCAAGTCTAATTCATGTCAGCGAATGCATTGTGGGCTTAGATTTCATCTAGTAGATAGGAAGACATGTAAAAAATAGCTTTCTTTCCCTTGGGAGGATTTGGGGCATTAACTACATGGATCTTCGGCTCTTGAGCCAAAACTATCTCACCAGTTGTATGGTCTTCCTTCTTTAACAACCTAGTTTAGTAAGAATTCCCACCCTTTAGGGAAGGTCTCAGTACTCTACTGACCATAGATTCTGCAACATAGAACTATTAAGACTTGATAGGCCCTCTTGAGAGATCTTGTCTTGTAGGTGTTGGTGGGTGTCTAAAGAAACTTTGTTGGCTCTTTCACCCACTTTTTAATAATTTCCTTTGTGCTCAAGTAGGTGGTGGAAGAATTGAAGTAAGAATCCATGAGTGTTTCTCGCTCTGACAAGTGGTACATGATATGGTAATTTGGTGATAGAAAAGAGGAAATACTTTGTCCATTGGAACTCTTTAGAGTCATGGTATTTGGATCTGTATGAGATTATATCTAGCTGACAATGTATGCAAATGGGAAAGCCAAGTACCTACATGAAATTTTATGTAACCCTAAATTTTGGACATTGATATACACCTGTCGGTCTTTAAGGTATGCTTTGAAGCTTCTTGGTGAGAATCTTTCATTCACTTCCTACCATCTGAGTAAATTGGCAAGTTCTATGGTGTATTCTCAACTACATCCCTAGTGCTGCTTTAAGTAGTATCCTTTGAAGAAGATCTCTTTCATGTCATGATGTTAGTGACTGATAAAGAGAAGTTATCAACAACTACAATACTTGTAGGAGGAAAACCACTCATGGAAAACATGAATTATCTTCAAAAAAATGAAACACAAAGCAAGATCACAACATCAACCTCATGACTAAAGGGAAATACTGCACAATTTTTGAGGTGAAGGGAGAGGGATTGGTTGCATAACTATGCATTGCACAGTCTCAACAGTCAAGGGAGAAACGAGGCTAGAGACAGTGCAATGCACAATATTAGCCAGTGTAAACTGAGGGAGATATTGTGCATTATGTAGCGTTATTGGCCAAGGGACAAGCTTGAGCCCTGGAACTACACAATGCACAATTAGGCTAGCCAAGTACTATGCATTGCATAATCTCAGAGGCCAAGAATCAAGCTTGATCCTTGGACCCGCGCAATCCTGAGCTAGACAAGGCAAGTGTTGGCCAAGGGAAACGAAGATATTCCTAGAAAGAGTATGGGAAACTAGTAGATCTTCCCAGAAAGAGTATGGAAAACTATAGAAGATTAACATGCAAAAGGACAAACTAACATGCATGGGTGTTGCTAAAAACATGACCATTAATGGGAAAAAACAAGAAAATTGATCTGACACTTGTAAAAGGAAAATGACATAATGAACCAACACTTGTACAATATAATATGAGTTAAAACGCTAGCAAACATGAAAATAAATAAGCAAAATAGAACTCACAAGAAAAAAGTAACAAAAAAAGAGACAAAATATGACAAAAGCAAAAGTCACCCAGAAAAGCATTGCAAAGTCCACTGAAGGCTCCTTGATATCCTTGGGAAGGCTAGATATTCAAGTTAGAATGTAAAAATAATATCAAGGGGCGCCCATTATATAGATCTAGCATGATTAGGGTTTATGGCGTGCATGCCTAAAATCAAGGAAAAAGCGACACTTGGCAAAATTCCAAAAATAGAAACTTGTGTCATCCTTAAGGAAACTAATTATCCACTCCCTATTTTCTAGGGATTTCCTTTAGTTTTTTTTTTCTTTTTTTTGGGAAACTGACCATTCGTACTTCCAAGAAGGATTGTGGAATTTCCAACCACTAGGAAATTCCTTGACTCAGTGAATTATGTAGTTTGTGAGAGAAAGGATGCTTTTAAGTAGTTTCTGAGCTCAAGGCTAGTCTGCCATCCAGGATTGTGTAATTTTTTAGCTCAAGGAAAACCTTCCATTCTAGATTGTGTAGTTCAAATCATCATGGCTAGTTTGCCTTCCAATATTGCACAGTTTCTAGAGGCAAGCCAAACAATGCTGTAAGGTCAAGTCAAGAGATAGCTTGTGTTTAAACGATATCAAACCAAGATTAATACATTGCAATGAAGGAATGAAAAGATAAGTATTTATGATAACATGAATACTTGAGACATCGAAAGATAAACTCCCATGGATAGAAGGGGGGCTCCAAAATCAAAGTATGGGAAACATTTTGGAGGGTGGTTGTAGCATCTACAACACATTGTGAGTTAGAAAACAAATAATGCACATCGGTGTGTATGCTCAATCAACCAATAGCTTATAAAAAAATTAATAGGAAAACCAAAAACATTATTTAAATTTCTTCACGGATTTGATAGAGAATTTTAAATAGAAAATTGAAATTGGTGCATCTTTTGCTTTATAAATATCTATATGATATAACAATTTGAAAACAAAAAAGTTCCCAATATATTGTTTTACCAGTTCCTATATATATGGATAATGTACCAATATGTACTATGTTATCATGCACACCATTATTTGATTTTAGAAGAAATTTGGATAATGCCTTTTATTATTATTATTATTATTATTATTATTATGGCCAATAACATTTCATGGAGAACAAGTTACTGTGACAAGTGTGATGAAAACTTATCCAAACAAGCAAACAAGACAAGTTCTTTAAGTTTTATAAAATATTTAATATATTTGAATGATCTATTTAAGGTTTATATTAATCATGTGTGTTAGTTAATGCATCTTATTTAGGGAAAATAATTTGAATAAAATTGATGAAATTGTTCACAATCCAAGTCCTTGCAAAGAAAGGAACTGAGTGGATCAAAAGGTAATCAACATAAAAATAATTGGTTTTTACAAAAAAATGATTTTCTTAGCATTTATCACTAACATGTTTTAAACACTTGATTTCACAATTTTTTCAATCTTGTGCAAGGATCAATTATAGTGAGGAGATAGAATGTTATCATAAGAGGATACAATTGATGACGAATGTAAACAATGATGAATTATTCCTCAATTCGTCTAAGCTGCTAAAAGTTAATAAGGGAGATATTTTTTTATAACAAAACTATGAAATATATAGTGGAAAGAATGTATCATTGTACTTTCTACTTATGGTACAAAAATCAATCCAATGATTTGAATAATCATGTTACACATGCAATATAGGAAGTATTTCCAAAGCAATGGCCAATGAGACTAGTGAGACTTTGAATAGAAAAATCATACAATAACAAAAATAAATCATTTAAAAAGTATTATTTCTAAATATATTTTTTGTATAATATGTTGCAAAAGGTATCAAATTTTATTTTTTTCTCTATTTACATTCATATT
>APFE031031081.1:15713-65749 GCA_000404065.3 Pinus taeda
ATTTTTTAGGAAGATTACATGTGAATTCTAGAAAAGAAACAAGGGGAAACCAAATACATGCATATAGGGATGAGCAAAAAAGTGTATGGGGAAATCATAAAATAATTGAACATAATTGAATCACAAGAGGAGCCATCCTAACAACAATGAGCATCAGAGGTATCTAAACGTTGATTTATTATTTATATTTATCAAATTTATTTATGATGTGAAATACTAGTTTTCAATGGTTTTGTCGTAGATAAGGAAACATGAAAAACACACACGAATGTAAACAAAAAATTTGATAAATCATGAAATGAAATTTTATTCACAAATATGTACATATTAATACATATGTCTGACCCTTAGTTTCATATTCCAAGAGGCCTCCTAGAATTCCCATAGTTGTTGGAATTCCTACATGCTAACCCTTATGTATTAGGTGTCCAACATCCCCCTCTTAATTTGAAGGGGTGTATATGAGTCTAAGAAGAGAGTTGAAATACAAAAATGAAAAAAAAAATCATGACATCCATTGGCTAGATGTGCTCTCCGAAATGGTGGTTTTTAAGGAATACCAGAAACCAAAAGAGGTGGGAGAACCAGAGGTCTCTACCGGTGGTGGTTTAAGGCTGACCACAAACTCTCGAACTAAAGGTTGATGGAATTCTTGGAACAATTATGAATTTGGCTACAAGTTGAATTCTTTTTCTAGTGGAAGTTACCCTTGATGTTTGTTTAAAGTTGACCATAAACTGATCTCGTTGAAACCAAATTATTCTGCAGGTGGTGGTTTAAGGATGACCACCAACCAAAAGCATGATCATGGAGCATGAAATCTATCTCTAGATACAACTCTGAATTTGGCTATGGATGACTCTAGCTCTGGGGTCTGGCAGTTGGTTCTAATTCAACTATGGCTCGCACTTGCTTGATTTGGCTTCAAATTTGGTAATTGGCAATCAATTCCCCCTGTAAAATAAAAGGTGCAAAGATGAAGAAATATCAACTGTAAGATATGTCAATACTCAAGAATGAACTTTGAATTATGGATGGAATATCTTATTAGCTATTGAAGCTTATTACCAAGAAGTGATCCATCCAAGGTGAATCTTCATTCTTGCAAGAGGATTATTCATGGAACATCTATTTGAATTATTAATATTTTGACCACAATTCTCACTTGGACAAAGATCAAAACATTTATCTTTCACATGGCCAAATTAATCACAATGTTGGAATTTTACAATTTGTGGTTGTGGAAGAGGAGTCTGTGAAATTGTGTCTCCTTAAAGAAACCCAACACTTTGAAACTTAATGGGCTTAGAATAGTCTAAAATGTGAAAGGAAACATTCTTGTCAAATCCAAGACCAATCTTGTTCATATTGTTGAAAAGTTCTTCCTAACATCTGATGACAAGCTTGGGAAAAAAAGATTGAAAATATACTCCATTCAAATATTCTCCTAAGATGGGCACTTGATGCAAATCAACCTTAACCTCACTGATTTCATCAATTTTTGGCTGGAGATGGGAGTCTGTCTAAAACCCAAACAAATATTTGTTCTTAACAAAAACCAGTTGAGAATGATGACTCTTTTAGTTCAGCTCATCTTGATGTAGATGAGATTCAAGTTGCAAAAAATCGATCTTTTCTTGTGCATCTTGCAAATATATTCAAATTTTTGTGAGAATGGCTTTGCTGAATTTTACCATACCATAAATAGTGGAATGCATTAAGATATTTACTAATTCTAATACATCACCAATTTTAGCCATTTTTCAAACAACCAAAGATTCACTTACAACAAAAGGGTATTGAAGTAATTTTTCTTTTTATAAGCTGGAGAGAAATGGAAATTAATAAGAGTGTTTGAAATAAAAACCTCTATACTAAAAATTTATAGCGCCAAGGTGATGTCTCTGGCCCTAACTTCGCAGGTTCAAGTGTCAACACTAATACTAGTATCTTGACACTTAATTTTAGCAGCCACACAACCAAATGGGTGGTAATAGTACCACTAATGATTTGCTTAGATTTTAGTGCACTAAATTTTTACTATGAGAAATTCAAATCTTGTAATGTTTGTATTGAGAATTATCTAACTTTCCTATTCACATGATGAATATGTCAAATAGTTTGCTAAGCCTTTGAAACTTAACAATTGATAAGAAGCATGACTGTAGATAACTTGGTCATCTCAAATGCACTGTCAAAATATTCCACAAATCTAGGAATAGTGTGGACCAAGGATAAATTTCAACATTATATATACACTTATATGTCAATGAATACTATAGAAAACAATACTTAAACCATCAAATCATTTTATTTCTTATGCCATATTCCGTCAAACATAAAAAGGGATTGCACAATCATGGAATAAAGATAATGGTGCATGATGTGGTAATTTTCTCCCATTGTGATGTATTTTAGCTACTTGGGCACCTTTGAAAGGAAAATATTAGACATTATGGTTGAAGGGTAGAAATTAATACCTTACTGGAGCTTTAATCCAAATTTCTACAAGCTTGTTGTTGTACAGATCAATGATGTCACCCAATCTTATTGGCCTTATCTGGTCTGTTGCACTAGAAACCACTATTTTCTCAAATTAACTATTGATCTGGGAGAGATTGTTTTATTGTTGGTGTTTCACACCACATATCCTTGTGAGAATTGATAAATTTTCCTTTTTATAAGCATCTTCCTCAAACTTAGACAAATTTGCATTGCTCATTCTACAACCTTCTTCATAGGGGAAAAATAAATGAGGCATACAAATATTGGGATGAGCATGAACAAGGGAATTCATCAAACATGCTAATACAATAGAACTGGAAGTAGAATGGTGTTGTAGTTTCTGTAAAAACCTCCAAAATTTTGGCTTACACTCAATTTTGGAGCCTTCCTTGGTCTTACACATTGTTTTCGCAAACACTAAAACTCATTCCATGTACTTTCTTGAAGTATTTTTCTCCCCTTTGCAAGTTGGGTAAACTATCATCCTTTCACATGATTGGTTGTTTCACAATGTGTAGAAGCCTATTCTAGTGGTTTTAAGGGTCGATCTTTGTGTATATGAGTTGTTTCAATATATATACATTTGTCACGCTCAATTGAAAAGTTTTAAGCATAATCGCACAAGTGTCGTCACTGTCACCACAAAGTGTATCTTAAGTTTCGCACTTGTCGTAATTGGTCATAAAGTTTTTTCATGGAGGGAAATGCATTATCCATGTGTCCTGGTTGATGTATGTTGTTTTTTCGTAAAGTATTCTAAGTTTCAGATCACAGTGGAAGTCTTATCATTGTTCACATCAGTATAACTAGTCTTACACTTATCCATTTCTGAGAAGTCTTCCCGACTAAGAAACTTTCCTTCACCCAACCTCCTTGCACTATGGATTGCATATTTTTAGCCCTCTAGCTGTAACCTTTCCCCTTGGCACTATTTAATACACATTTGCTACCTCCCAAGACTACTGCACTGCACAATTTCTGTGCTCAAGCTCCGGCCTTGGCCTCCATAATTGTGTAATCCTTTCTCTTATCCTGACCCTAACCATACACTACACAATCAAAATCCTCAAGCTCATTCCCCAAGCCTCTGAACTACATATTTGTGTCATTTCCCAGCATCACTTTTCTCCCAGAACTGCACAATATGTCTCCTCAGTTTTCTCCCCCTCAGCGTGTCCCATTCCCTCCAAAAACTACACAAATTTCTCCCTCGGCCTAGCCTGAACTATGCACTGCATAGTCTCAAGGCTCAAGCCTCAGAACTGACCTCTTGAACTATGTAATTGAATAGTCACCTAGGCTCATCCGTCCTCAAGAACTCCATAATAGGTTGATCCAGTGCCTATTCTCTCATCTTGCCACTCTAAGCTCTCAAACTATGTAGTTTTCTTCCTCAACCCAACCTAAACTACACATTGCACAGTATCAAGGCTCAAGCCTCACCCTTGGCTGCTTTAACTACGCAGTCACGGAGCCCTCTCTTGCAACCTACCACCTGGTTCTAGCTTAGTCAATGGATTAGAATGCATCATCTTAGACTAGGGTGGTTTTGGACTGATGTCGTCTTGTCATGAGTCAATTTCATATACAAGTACCTTACCAACTATGGAGAGATTATGAAGAAAGAGATGAAGCAGTGAAACATGCTGAAAGACACTCTTGTAGCTAAACATGTAAGTTGATCAATCACAAGAAAGAAAAGGGACATCAATTTCCTATCACAACTCAATACTTAAGATCATTTAAGATTCCTTTTCACCAAGTCATACAGAGGTGAAAAGAAGAGCATTCTCAAGAAGACGCTCAACGCACAATAGCAGCAATGGCTTGACACTACCACATCATCAAGCAGTCCATGTCAGAAGTGTCATTTCATGTCATGTGATGAGTTGTCATATGCCACATTGTCATTTAGGATCATGTAAATGGTATTCAAAATGTATTGTAAAGTTGAAGTACAAAGGAAACACATGGAATATTAATATTCATGTAAGTTGAAAAATCATAGGAAGTCAAACAATCATGAGGGTAATCAAAGAGTCACAAGGAAGTGGACACATCACCTCTTGGTTATATATACTCCCTCATTGTATGAGAAAAGGAATTTTCACCTTGTCTCCTCCCGCAAAGCATTAGAGAGACAAATCAATTCTTTTGAGGAGCAAGGAGTGGCTCCAATGTTCCACTATTAGAGCTAGTGATGTTCATTGTATACATGTGTCTTAGAATTTTTACTTAATAACAAAAGCCTTCAAGACTAGCACGTTCTTCATGGATGGATTATGGATATTTGTAAGACTATTATGTGAATGTTTGTAATCCATGTTTTCTTTCATTTGTGCTAAAGTAATTTAACTATTTCGGTTATTTTTGTACTTATCATATTGAGAATGTGCTATAATTGTATTATCATTGTCGCATCCTCGCGGACTACTCCATTGGATATTAGACAAATCTTGCTTGTTATATTCATTTCAATGACCATCACATCTCTATGGTCTATTCCACTTGATGTTGCACAAACCCTTCTTGTTCATGTGTGTCTCTATTAGGGTGGTACTACTACCTCTCTCTTAGAAGGTCACTTCTCCTCCCCTCCGAAGTGAAAGAAATTTGACACACATATGATCTAACACTCACAAGGTACACAAACCCCTTGCTTTTCAAAGGAACATGTGCACTCCTCTCTCTTATTGATATTTAGAGCCAAGGCATATCTATAAGATAACTGGGAACCAATCCGATATTCTAGATGGGTCTCCTACTCTAAACAGTGTGAGGGATAATTGGGACTCAACAACACGGAGACCCCTTGGTTGACGTATTTCCAGCACCGTTAATAGTAGCGCTAGAAGGAGGGCCATATGACATGTTGAGCTTGTTGAATTTGGTTTAAATCTCTTATCTAAAATGGTTTATACTCAAATCTTACTCTCGGGGTGTTTCTCTAATTTCTCCCTTTATTAATTTTCAATCCTCGATGAGACTCTCTATCACTTTTCCTAGCTAAAGTTTGATGGTGAGGATAGAACATCCATAACCGCGTACATTTATGATTTTCTTAAATTTTATGAATCTTAGGAAATCACTGATGAGGAGTTTCCTTGAAGTTCGTGTTAATTGATGGTGTCATACCTTGCCACTTTCTTCTATCTATTCTCTTCATGATTTCCTTAGGGAGCTTCATCAACCCTTTGATAGGTATAATTACTGAGATGTTTGTAAAAGAATCAATCTCTTAAGAATGAAGCCTAATGAATCATTTGAGGTTTTTTCTGATCGAATCCTTCACCTTTGTTTTGAAATTTCTAAAGAAGACATGAATGAAGATTTCTTGAAACAAGAGTTTGAGCATTTGGTTTTGATATCTTTACATGGTGAACCTGAACCCCATGATTTTCCTACTTCCCCAAATATTTTGAATCATGAGACACGTCTGATTTAAGTGGAGGAGCCTATTATTGATTTTGTTCCTTGTCCTCCTCCTTTTTCATTCTCGATGTGGGTGCCTCCTTGCGGTAATTGTGAAGTTGGGAAATCTGCAAGTCAAATTCCTAATCCATCTTCTCATTCTTCTTCCATTTCTCATGACTCCGATTTAATGGAGGAAAACCCAGAATAGCTCATGGAGCCTAGGCTAACTTCCCTATTCTGCAACATGATGTTATCATTCATAACTATAGCCTCCAATCTGATCTATATTTATGTGATCCTCTATCATCTACATGCCATGACTCTTTGTATTGTGACCCACCTGATCAATCTGCTCCACCAGCTAGTATTTCACACTCTCTTGATTTTCATGTTACTAGTTCAAATTGCGATCAGGTACAAGGAAGTCACTTTGATAGGTATAATTACTGAGATGTTTGTAAAAGAATCAATCTCTTAAGAATGAAGCCTAATGAATCAATTGAGGATTTTTCTGATCGATTCCTTCACCTTTGTTGTGAAATTTCTAATGGCGGCATGAATGAATATTTCTTGAAAGAAGAGTTTGAGCGTTTGGTTTTGATCTATTTAAATGGTGAACCTAAACCCCGTGATTTTCCTACTTCCCCAAATCTTTTGAATCATGAGACACATCTAATTTCAGAGGAGGAGCCTATTATTCATTTTTTTCGTTGTCCTCCTCCTTTTTCAGTCCCGATGTAGGTGCCTCCTTGTGGTAATTATGAAGTCGGGAAATTTGCAAATCAAATTCCTAATCCATCTTGTCATTCTTCTTCTATTTCTCATGACTCAGATTAAATGAAGGAAATCCCAAAATGGACCATGGAGCCTAGGTTAAATTCCCCATTCGACAACACGATGTTATCATTCATAACTCTAGCCACTAATCTGATCTATATTTATGCGATCCTCTATCATCTGCATGCCATGACTCTTTGTATTATGATCCACTCGATCGATCTAATCCACCAGCTAGACTTTCACACTCTCCTTATTTTCGAGTTACTGGTTCAAATTGCGATCAAGTACAAGGAAGTCACTTTACAAAGAGAAATGAGAAAGAAGGTGAAGGTGCTTTCAATATTTCTTATATTTTCAAAAATCCTCCATGTGAAGATGGTGCACTTCCATTCTTGGATGATTTCCAATCTTCTAATCTCGGTAGTGAATAAAATGTAATTATTTCTTTCAAACAATCTATAGCCTTGGGAAACAAACATTATAATGATGATGAATTTGTTGGTGTATGTGATCAAGAATTCCCAGGTGTATCAACTGATCTTTTGGTTTCTCATGAAGATTTTACTTTAGATTTAGAGTCTGATTCGATCAAAGAAGATGTTCCCATTGAAACTTCCTCTTCATCTCACTATCCCTTGTGATCTATCGTTTTTTATGCATCTATTTACAATGGGGATACTCCATGTTCTTCAAGTCCTCCATATGATGATTCAACCTATCAATTGGCACAAGGTGGTGAGATCATCCATGATGCACAATGAAAGTAATCAAATCACTGAGTATTATTTCCATCCCTCATAATCTCCTCTTGCATAAAGGAAACTCTTCAAATAATCTTTCTCATGCAATTTCCTTTATTCATTCATCTTTGAATTTGTGATCAGAAGAATCTTTCAACTTGAGTAATATGGTTTTTGAAGATAATTAATCTAGTAAAATCAGTGGCAGAGATGGTTGTCATCCAGTGAGTAGTAGTCTTATTGAAAACAGTGCTAGTAACGATCCTCACACCATGAACGATCTGGTTCAGTCTTTAAAATACGATTTTACGATCCTTGAAAGTGTTGGGACCTGCTAGGGAGTCGAGGCACTTCAACTTCCATTAATGGTTATGTTAGGATCTCTCAAATCTGGTAAGCCCCCTGAACTAAGTCAGATATGGGTTTTACCACACAATCATTCTCTTTGCATTGTTTGACTCGATGAAAATCTGTTTTTGGAAAATGTTTGGTATTTCGGGTATGATCTTTCAAATTTTCAAGATTTTACTTTTGACCAGATTCAAGAATATGCTTCAGTTCATTCATATTCATTCAAATATCCTGCATCAAACTAGGGTTTGGAATGTGTGTGTCTCATTCAGTCATGGAATTGTGAAGTTGATCATTTCAAAGACTATCTTTGGCTGAAGGAATAATGCCTATCAAATTCATCACTTAATAGCCAACTCCATTTTTTTCTCATGAATGTTTTATTACAAATATTCCCCTTCATGGCACCTAAAGCCCTCTTAAGTAATAATGAATGCATAAGTTATCACACGAATCAATTTATTCTCCATTCAACATGTCCTAATTGGTAGCATGTATTTGTTGTGATGACATCCATTTTAAATTATTTTAATGATTACAATGCTTGAACAGTTTGTCACTAGTTATAGGAAAATAGTTTGTCACGTTTGGCTTGTGAGGAAATTGGTTCGATTGTTCAAATAATTTCGAGAACTGTTCAAATTGATTTATATTCGTTTATTACAAACTGGGAATCTGATGCTTTAATTATGTCATCTAATAATTATTGTCTTTGATGATTGTCATTCATTTTATCGTTTTCCCACTAGTATATCCAATTGAAGTGGTTTTACATCCTTTGATCTTCATCTTTCAACATCTCACTATTTAGAATTTTGTCGAGCGATTGAGGCACTTTAGTCTCCACTGATGGTTATTTCAGGTCCTCACCATCTCAACATGATTTTTGAATATGATCAGATATATTTTCCCTGATAAGATTCTCATTTTAGTAATCTCGTGCCTCTAATTGAAAATAAATATTTTCAAAGATTTCAAATTTTTCAAGACGATCATCATGAATTTTATGATCCAACCGTTGAATGGTTTGAGCAATCTTACTTGACAAGCTCCATTGCAATATATAGGTTTTGGCCTTTTCTTGTGCTAGCTAAGCAAGATGACATAGAAGAAGGTGCATTCACAAGAACTGTTTGAGGTTTCTCTAATTATGCTTTCCATAAAACAGGTAAGAATGTGAATTAGATGAAAGTAGTGGTTGTGACACATTTTTCTACACACATGCAAGACCTTCAAATTTTTGTGCAGATTATTCAAGCTCTCATATTTTCTCTTGCACATTGTTTTATAACTATTTTAATCGATCATATCTTTGTGATTGTATGACATGAATGATTATGGTGGCTACATTGGAAATTCCATTATACGTGACCCCGACCTTCTAGTTGTTAGGTTAGGAGTAGGATTAGCTACATCTTAGTTTTCGTTCTGCTGCACCCATCTTGTCATGTTCTCTTTAGTATCTCTTGTCTTTTCTTACTTTTCTCTTGCATTATGCTTTGGTTTAACTTCTTTTTCTTGTCTTCTGGTTTTGTTTCCTTGTTGTGTGTTGTATTTTCTTTCGTTTTGTTTCTTTTTTTTTGTTTCTTGTTGTTTGTCTCCTTTTGTTTTCATCAAGTGAATAAATGTTGTGTCTGGACCTATTTTGGCTTCTTATTATGTGTGTGGATGAAGTCTAAAGATTATTGTGACATTTCAACATTTGGCTAGCCTACAGTATGTCTTCCTTGTGTCATTTACATATTTTGGTCAATTAAGTTCTTACGAAAAATATGAACTGTCCGTAAGGAGAGTTTTGGTCCAACCATGAACCTATGTCTACTTAGGAAACCTTATGCCTACAGTCCATTTTATGTTTCAATGTTTTCATGGCTATCCAATCAATAGAAGAGGAGAAGGGGAAGAATATAAATGAAAAATCCTAAATCATAGGTTTTTATATGATTCTCTCAAGGAACAACCTCTCCTACTCTCAATAAGTCGGGATCCCTCTTCCTCCCATAAATAAATAAGTGTTGATGCACAGTCCTCTTTAAATAAATAAAGAAGATAAATTCTTCCTACGCAGAGAGGTGAAGAAAGCAACTCCGTCAGGGTACTGTCCAGGCTTGATGGAAGCGGAACAATGTTTGTGATCCTGCATGACTCTGTCGGGGTACTATCAAGGCCTGCTAGCATCAGAGCAACACTAGAGATGAAACTCTAAAAATCTTAAGCTTGTGAGCTACATTACCCTTCCCAACTCGAAACATTATGATATCGCTAAATCTTATGTTGTATTCAAACGAGAAGGAATAAATGGGATTATGTCTATTCAAGGGGTAAGTGGGGAAACCAAAGTAATCTTCACGATGAATCAATACTCCCTGAACATCCAAGGCCCTGCACAAAATAAGTTAACCAAAGTAGAGAAGCTATAATTCTACCAGTGTGTCGCCAAGTGTTGTAGTTGCTGCAACACTTGGCAACACACTCATTTTTGGAGCCTTCCCTGGTCTTGCACTTTGTTGTCGCAAACACTGAAACTCATTTCATGTACTTTCTTGAAGTATTTTTCTCACGTTTGCAAGTTGGGTAAACTGTCATCTTTTCACATGATTGGATGTATCATAATGTGTAGAATCTTATTCTAGTGCTTTCAAGGGTAAACATATGTCGCACTCATTTAGAAACTTTTAAGAATTATCCTACAAGTGTCGTCACGGTCGTAGCAAAGTGTAGCTTAAGTGTCGCACTTGTCATAACTAGTCATAAGGTTGTCACACAGAAGGAAATGAATTATTCATGTGTCTTAGGTGACCTATGTTGTTGTGTATTCAAGAATTTTAAGTGTGAAATCATAGTCGAAGTCTTATCATTGTTCGCATCAGTTTAATCGGTCTTACACTTATCCATTTTTGAGAAGTCTTCCCAACAAAGAAACTTGGCTTCACCCCACCTCCATGAACTGTGCATTGTGTAGTTTCAATCCTCTACTTGTGAGCTTTCCCCTTAGCACTACACAATATGTAGTTCCTACCTCCGAGGACTGTTGCACTACATAGTTTTTGTACTCAAGCTATGAATCATGTAATCCTTTCTCTCAGCATAGCCCTAAGTATGTACTATGCAATCACAAGTCTCAAGATCTTTCCTCGAGCCTCTGAACTCTGTATTTGCATAATTTCCTAGCCTCTCTTATCTCCCGAAGCTACGCATTATGTCCTTTTAGTGTCCACCCCCCAACCCGTCTCACTAGCTCTGAGAACTGTGCAGTTTTCTCCCTCAGTCCAGCCTGAAATATGCATTGTGCAGTCTCAAGGCTCAAGCCTCAACCCTGCGTTCTTGAAATACACAATTACATAGTCACCTAGGCTCATCTTTCCTCTAGAAATGTGCAATAGGCTGATCTAGTGCCTATTCTCTCAGGTTGCCCCCCTAAGCTCTCAGACTGTGCAATTCTCTTCCTTAACCTAGCCTAAACTGCACATTGTGTAGTATCAAGGCTCAAGCCACACCCTTGGATGCTTGAACTGCACAATAGTGTAGTCACTAAGCGCTCTCTCCCGATCTTTCACTTGGTTCCAACTCAATTAATGGATCAAAATGCACCATCTTAGACTAGGGTGTTTTCAGATTAATGTCGTCTCGTCATGAGTGAATTGCATATACAAGCACCTTACCATGCTATGGAGAGATGATGAAGAAAGAGATGAAGGAGCGAAACATGTTGAAAGACACTCTTGTATCTAAACATGCAAGTTCATCAATCAAGAGAAAGAAAAGAAACACCAGTTTGTGATTGCAACTCAAGACTTAAGATCATTTAAGATTCCTTTTCACCAAGTCATACGAAGGTGAAAAGAAGAGAATTCTCAAGCAGACACTTAACTCACAGTAGCAAAAGTGGCTTGACACTACCACTTCATTAAGTAGTCCATGTCAGCAGTGTCATTTCATGTCATTTCATGAGTTGACATATGCCACATTGTCATGGTGGATCATGTAAATGGTATTCAAAATGTATTGTAAGGTGAAAATCCAAAGGACACACAAGGAATATTAAGAGTCGTGTTAGTTGAAAAGTCATAGGAATTCAAACAATCATGAGGGTATTCAAAGAGTCACAAGGAAGGGGAACATCACCCCTTGGTTATATATACTTCCTCACTATATGAGTAAAGGATTTTTACCTTGGCTCCTCCTGCAAGGCATTAGAGAGACAAATCATTTCTTTTGAGGAGCAAGGAGTGACTCCAACACTCCACTATTGGATCTAGTGATGTTCATTGTATACATGTGTCTTGGAATTTTTATTTAATAATAGAATTCTTCAAGGCCAATAGGTTCTCCATGCATGGATTATGGATATTTGTAAGACTATTCTATGAATGTTTATAATTCATGTTTTCTTTCATTTGTGCTAAAGTAGTTGAACTATTTCAGTTATTTTGGTACTTATCATATTGAGAATAAGTTGTAATTCCTATTATTATTGTTGCATCCTCATGGACAACTCCATTGTATATTAGACAGATCTTCTTCATTATGTTGGTTTCAGTGACCATCGCATCTATGTCGATTATTCTGCTTGATGTTGCACGAACCCTTATTGTCCATGCATGTCTCTACTAGGGTGGTACTACTACCTCTCTCTTAGAGTCTCACTTCTCCTCACCTCTGTAGTGAGAGAACTTTGACACACATGATTGAACACTCACCAGGCACACCCCGTTGCTTTTTGAAGGGGCATGTGCACTCCTATCTCTGTATAGCAGTTAGAGCCAAGGCATATCTCTAAGATAACTGGAAACTGGGCTGATATTATGGATGGGGCTCTTGCTCTAAAGAGTGTGAGGGATAATTGGGACTTCACATTGGGGAGACACCTTGGTTGACGGATTTCCAGCACCATCAAGAAATGGGCAAGGAGTTGTATGTATAAACGTACAGTTATTCTTTGTGATGGGATATTATAGAATCCTCCCTGTCCTACAAGGTTGCTAATGCAACATCAAAGGTCATGCAATTTTGGCAATCACTGGGTGACCAAGAAGTCTACATGATTAAAATCGAGGTGCTAAAATCAAATAAAATTGGGCATATGGTCTCTGATAACTATTTACTATTTACTATGCCTTGTTTATGCTGAGAAATTATACGATCATGACTATTTCCAAAAATTGGAGATTTTACGTGGTCTTCGTCACCACTCGAGTCTTTAATTAGGTCCCCAAATTACAAATTCCCTCAAATAACATGATTCCATAACTACACCTCAAGAATCTTGCAGCTAGTAGCCTTGGACAAACTATTAATTTTCATAAGCATGGTGTTACTAATAACAATGATGATTTGATTTTCCATAGATTTCAAGTGGCTGGCCTTTGAGAGCGAACTAGGCATTATCGATAGTGTAGGCAATGTTTAAATGTGTTGAAAAAGAACAGGGGGATTCACTAGAGGAGCAATAGCATACCGCGTCTGCTCATATTGGGGGATATATTGAGGAAAAAATGACATAATATATTGAGCATATAATAGGGTGTAAAGGGTTTTTATATTGATAGGTATAAAAATTGGAGCTCAAAGTTAATGAAAAATATAAAGGGGTATAAAAAAATGTTAATGGAAAAATGAATACATACAATATCTAGTGAAAGTAGGGGTTTTTTAAATTGGGAAGATGTATTGGTTTCGTATTGGTAGGGGGTTAAATAATGTGATTTTTAAAGGTATTTTCCAATATGTAGTCAAATTAAGGGTATTTTTTGGTATGCCATGAGCACACATGATATCTTAGAGGTTCTTTGAGTGAAGCCCATGTGTGACAAAGTTGCTAACTAGTGCTAGAATGCATATCAACAATTTCTTAGAATTAAAATTGGAATAAGAATGCAACCCATAGGATAATACCCATGGATTGAACCAGAATGAAAATAGCACTTGGTGCCAAAGGTACAGTGACTAGAGCAATGTAAGGAAAATTTTGAAGAAAAACTGGTGTGATAACATAGATTATAGAGTGCACTAACGCACATGTAGAGATACACTCTAAATTATGAGATGTGATAGTCAAGAACCCAGAGCCTCTATAGGTTGTAGGTAGGAATACACTACTTTGGAAACATTATCATGACACGAGAAAGAGAATCCATTGGATGACAAACCAATAACAACTAGTATTTGGAAAATTGTGACAGGATTGAGTAGAAGAGTTGGGTAAGTTAGATAGGTAATGGATATAGGGAAAAAATACTTCAATTCTAAGACTATCATAAACCGTGAGCTTTGATAAAAATTGCAATTATTAAAGGAATCTTTAAGGACCCATAAAGGTGAGGAAAACCAAATGCCTTGATTAGACCACAAACCTGTGGTTGAGAAACCAAATTAATTTTATTTCTTAGAAGGATAAAAAACCATGGCTCTCAAATTTTATGCGGGGCCGAAGTACACCCACTCTGATACCATGTTAAACACACATGAATGTAAACAACAAATTTGATAAATTGTAGAATGCAGTTTTATTCATAAATATGTACATATTAATACATATGTTCGACCCTGGGTTTCATATTCCAAGAGGTCTCTTGGACTTCTGATAGTTTTTTGGATTATTACGTGCCAACCCTTATGGATTAGGTGTCTTACAAAACAAAATGGAACCTATTCAACACATAAAATAGGAAAATAAGGAAAAAAGGGATGATCACAAATATTGTGAGTACATATATCTTTTGTCTCACTTAAGATTTCATATTTGTCGTTATTTTCATATATCTTCATATTTAAATTACATCATCCATAGATTTTACCTAATAGGTGCTAACATGCAAAGAAGAGCCAATTGAAGAATTGATCAACATCGGGTTAAGTAAGGGATAATTAAATTAATTTTAAGCAGTTATGTTGTTTAACTTCACTTATTTTATAATAAAAGGAATAACAAAATACTTTATATTAATTACATCTATGTATTATCAAGGCATATAATTAAACATGCAATAAACCTAGTATTAAGTTGAGCCAATAGAAGATATTTTGAGAGATGTCATGCATCATGGTTTTGAAAGAATGTGTATTGCGTATGAATCAATTGTTGCTAGTGTAAGTTTTTTTGGTTTTCATAACCATGTACATTTTACTATAGAAATGTACATATATGCATTACACTTTGTTTCTCTGTTTGTAAATAGAACATGAAGAGACAAAACATTAAAAAAAGGTAATAAAGAAAAGTTTAGTTTAAATAACCCAAGTACAATATTGCTTACAAGTAATGAAGACATGAGGCATCCACAAACCTTGAAAAATGAAAATAGTTCGAGTGATGATAAAAAATTAATATAAATGAATATTACTACAAGTTGAATGTTTTGGAATATTTCTTTTTGAAAATTGGGGATTTTGTTTAATGTACTACATGGCATATTGTCCCAATTATATGAGGACATGTTACAAATAACTATATTGGATTATTGTAGACCTTTAAGTTATTCCATTTTTTATGACATTGGATATATTATATAATAATCATAGTATTGCATTGTACAATACTGTGAAATATTGAATTGTTGAATAATTAATATATAAACGATTTACATTGTTACAAATAGTAGAGTCGTAATCCATTGGATAATGTAAAATTGTAATAAGTATATTAAAAAATCAATATTATTGTAAAAAACATTAGTACACACACACACACACACATATATATATATTGCATGTTGAGATTGCAACAAGATGATGGAGCTTAGTGAAAAGAGTCGCCTTCACTAAGTGGGCCCACAGGCAAATCATGGCGCAAAGTCTATTTTTAGACATATGGATCATGTCTATGAGTTGCAGGATGTTGTTTATGGATGATTGGTCAAGTTGGCAAAAATAGATGGACTTCTATTTTTAGACAACAACGGTGACACTGTCAAGTCTAATTATAGAGCAGTCAAATATTATTAGCTTATAATAATATTTAGACTATAAACTTTATCTTATTCCCTTGGAGCACTTTAGTTTGAGCTACAAATGTGGCACATGCAACTGTCAGAAGGAAATACGTTTTCTTTGTGGGTCAGTTCAGTTGTTGCATGCATGACTTTAGTTAGAACTCGATTAGTTGAGTTTGGTGGAGTTGATGGAGTTGTGTTCAGTTTGACTTGGTTAAACTAGTGGTAATTAGTCTAACTGCAAATAGACTAATGATGAGTTGTTAAACTAATTATTAACTCATAATGCAACTAAATAATATATCAGTTAACTCAGTTGCATGTCAGTGCATGTTCAGTTCAGCAGGGACAAGTGTTAGAGGATCAGATTGCTATCAGTTGTGACTATAGTTGTGCATGAGGATTTGCACAATCAATGGGATTGAGTTATGCCAATGAGAATTGGCCAATACCAAGTGATTATAGCCTCTGCTCACGTGATTCCCAGTGTGAGTGATTCTTTTGAGGTAAATAAAAGTTTGGTTCAACCATTCTTGTCCATTCTTGAGCAGGTATTGAGCAATGGAGGCAGGCAAGCAGTGGAATAGATTTGGAGATCAGATCTGAGCTGTATTGTGTGTAACAGGTGGAGATAGTGCTGAATAATTGTGAGAAGTATTGACTATTGTAATGTTACATGTTCTCAATCATTAATATACAGATAGTGTGGGGTTTTCAGCTGTAAGCTTTCCCCGAGTTACATATTGTGTTAATGTGTGCATGCTCTTGATGTTTTATTATTATTGATGCTGCTATATTGATGATCAATGTAGAGGAGCTTATGTATTGTGTATGTATTCCGCAATAATACATGCTCAGGATAATCTCCATTGAATATGTGTTTATTATTCAAAATTTCTACATGGTATAAGAGCTGTTGATCATCAGATCTACTATTGAGGAAGTGTTTACATTCTATTTCTTCAGGCATAGTCTGTAATCGGGCCAGGTAGCCTTTGGATTCATCCTTTCTTTGGAAGGTGAGATATCTGGTGAATGCCCATACAGTCGATCTCTGTACAATAAATACCTTGTTCTCACGAATTCTAGATCAGAAGCGGTTGAGTTGGAGCTGGTGGAATTCGAATTTGCAATAGTGTTTTCTTGGTGTCAAAACTAAGATGTCTTTCACAGGATTGCGATTGGAGTATGCCCTTAAGGGCAGTACGAACCATATTGCATGGAAGGACAGGATGGAGGCAGTATTGGATGATAACAGGCTGAAGGAGTTCATAGAGATGAATGTCCCAAAGTCTACTGATGCTACTCAAGCTGATGCTTGGCAAAAGAAGACCGCAAAATGTTGAAGGATTCTGTTGGAGGGCGTGAAGGATCACATTGTGTCCAGCCTCCATGGAAAGGCTACTCCATATTTGATGTGGAAATCATTAACAGAATTATTCCAAAGCAAGAGCGATCAGAGGAAGCTAACACTCAAAGATAAACTAAGAAACATCAAATGCGAGAAGGGTGACAGTATGCCCAAGTATCTCACCAAGTTCACTCAGTGTTGAGACGAGCTGGGAAGTGTGGGGGTTTCTGTCGATGATGAGTAATTGGTGAGCTTAGCTGTCCTTGGTCTTCTAAAGAGTTGGCATTCCTATCAGGACTCTATTAATGGTTGGGAGAAATTGCTAAGATGGGAAAGACTGTGGTCAGATCTTGTGCAAGAGGAGATCAGGCGGAGTACCAGGGACGGATCTTCATCAAAGGGAGTTGATGAAGAAAATTGTGCTTTGGTTGCTAAAGCAAAGAAAGGGAAGAGTAAGAAAGCTTCTCATTCTGGTGCGAAAGGCAAGAAGCAAGAAATGTCCAAGGTGAAGTGTTTTCACTGTCACCAGCACGGACACTATGCCACTAATTTTTCGCAAAAGAAGAAGAACAAGCGATCTGTTGGATCTGCAGTAGGAGAGGCTCTAGCCTCACAGTTTGAGCTTTATTTTTCATTGATCACATGCTTGGTTTCAAGTGTGATGGGATCGGTGTGGTTCTTGGATAGTGGTGCGTCTTTTCACATGACGGAAGATAGAGATTTGTTTTCTGATCTGGAGGACAAAGATCTTGGAGTGCACATCGAGATGGGCGATGATGGTAGATACAATGCGACTAGTATCAGTACCATTTCCTTTGAGAGGGAGTCTGGTAAACCCTTCGTATTGAAGGAAGTCATGCATGTTCCAGGATTGAAGAAGAATCTTATCTCTGTGGCTATTTTAGAAGACAAGGGGTATGATGTTGTTTTCAGCAAGGGAAAAGCTTTCCTACGTAGCAAGACAACTGGTGTGTAGGAATTTACAGGGTAAGTTCCTCAGACAGAACACCAAAAGGACACCTCTCACAAACAGATCACAGATCAATACACCAGTATTTTGACGTGGTTAAAACCCTCAAAGAGCGAAACAGTCCACGGCCTGCGCCAACGTGGCTACTACAGGCAATTTATTAATAAAAGAATGAAAATTTACATAAGCTTCTCTCATGCACGGTTAACCTACAAATGACCCTCCATGCGCTTTAAATAGAATTCATGGACCAATCGGGTGTCAAGCCACGGATCAAGTGTCGGTAATACCGAGGAGAGAATGAACCGTCGGATCACTACATATCGTGACCGTCGGATTGTAAGTTACAAAATGTACAACGGTAAAGAAACACACTTTACCTAACTCTATATCTAACTCTATACTGGACCAAGTTGAACTTAACTATTTCCTATGTGTCAGAATATCCTAACAAAAGGAAACAAACCCTGGGTCAATGGGGCAAGGACAAAAAGATGGGAACTCCAACCCCATGTCGAAATCAGGATCTCAATATGCAAAGCCCAGTAAGGCCGCAGAAGAGCCAGAAGTAAATAAGGACTGTAGTGAACAACCCAAATTCCCTCCTAATGGGAAAGGAATAAAGGAGCAAGAGAAAAATGCGGGAACCCCTGAAGTAGTCCCCTCCCCCTCTTATGCTAGCATAGCAAGAAAGAAAGTACATGAATCACCAAGCTCATCGGAGGATGAGATCTTAGAAAGGCCTGCCAAAAGAGCAGGAAGAAAGTCCCACAGAGAAGTAAGGGAGGAAGAAGCTAAAAGTCAATAGACTTAAGGAATTCAACCCACTATAAAAATGTCAATTGGCAGAAGTACAAGGACAAGGCCGCTAAAAGGAGGAGGCCCAACCACCCCTAACAGTAAGTAATGAAAATCGTCTCTTGGAACTGCAGAGAGTTGGGGAATCCGATGAAAATTGAAGCAGTCAAAGATCTACTGAAAGCAGAACTAGCAGACATCCTAATGCTCCAAGAGACAAAGATAGAAGGGGAGGTCCTTCTAGAGATCAGTAAAAAGAAATGGCAGAAGAACGCAGGAAAAGAAATAAGCGCATGAGGTTCTTCTAGTGGAATATCAACCCTGTGGAAGGGAGACCAGTTCAGGTATGTCAAATCCCACAACACACAACACTGGAGCTTCACAGAGATGAATCACATAGCAAGTAAGTTAACCATTGCATTATTCAATTTATATGTATCGGTATTTTATTCTGAAAAGAAAGACTGTTGGAAAACGTTAAATGAGTTTTTGGAACTGAATACCCCAAACAACATAATCATAGCTAGAGATCTAAATCTAGTGATGAATGAAAAAGAAAAGAGAGGGGGCAAGACCAGCAAGGATTAGATGATCTATGTAGTAGAATACATGATATAACAATGGGACCTACTGGATTTTAAACCAAGAAAAGGGCTCTACACCTGGACCAATAACAGGACAGGGGAAGACCACATATCTGCCAGATTGGACAGGTTCTTGGTTCAAAGCACAATGTTTATGGAAAGGAGGCTAATCTCATCAGCCATTCCTCCCAAGCATACCTCAGATCACAAACCCATCTGGCTAATGTTAGAGGAGGAAGAAAAATATGGGCCCAATCCCTTTTAGATTCAACCCATTATGGAATGGAAAGAGTGGCTTTGCAGAAACAGTCCGACTAGCATGGTCCACCTTAGTCAATGGCTCCCCAAATTATGTATGGGAACAAAAATTAAAAATAACAAAAAAGGCCCTCAAGGAATGGAGTAAAATCCCATCAAATACTCCCAAAGATCAAAGAATGGAGTCAGTGCAGCACCTAGAAAAGTTGCAAAGTGAAATGGATACAATAGATATAACTAAAACAAAGCTAGAAAAGGTGAATATTAGAGATTAAAGTCCCAGAGCCTTTGGATGGAAGCTAAATATAGAAACACAACATATTTCCATCGACAATGTAGAGCCCATCTCTCTAGGAATCACATCATAGAGATCACCACCTCTGATGGGAGGTCATGAAAAGGAATAGATCAAATAAAATATGTTGTTGCATTACATTTCCACCATCTTTACAATAAAGAGAACGATGACTGTGAAGAAGACAACAAAGAATTCCTAAAGAGCATTCCAGCGATGGTCACTAAAGAGGACAATGCAACATTGTTGAAGCAAACCAATGAAGAAGAAATCAGCAAAATTATCTGGTCCATGAATCTAGATAAAGCCCCTGGGCTAGATGGGTTCACCATTCACTTCTACAGGATATGTTGGGACATAATCAAAATAGATCTTATTTGAATGATAAAAGGATTCCCTCATAAAGCAAAATTGGGTGGCAGCACCAACTCAACATTCCTTGCTTTAATACCAAAAGAGTGAAACCCTGCTTCCTTTGATAGGTTTAGGCCAATCTCTTTATGCAATGCTTCATACAAAATAATTGCAAAACTCCTTGTAAACAGAATAAAGCCACTTCTAAACAAACTCATATCAGATTCACAAGGAGGCTTCGTCAATGGGAGACACATTCTGGATAACGTAATTCAAGTTCAGGAAGCAATGCACTCCAGCAACCTTAGAAATGAGAAAGGAATGATAAGCAGTTTAGACATGGCCAATGCATTCGACGGAGTAAAGTTGTCCTTCCTCTATCAAGTTCTACTTTCCTTTGGATTCGACCAAGAATTTGTCAAACTGATCCAATCTTGTACCATAAGTCCTTGGATTGCACCTTTGGTAAATGGGAGGCCATCTGATTTCTTCTAAGCCACGAGGGGGCTGAGGCAAGGATGCCCTCTTTCTCCATTTCTTTACATTTTAATAACGAATACATTGAGTAGAAATTTGGAGTAGGACATGATAGCAGGAGTTGCCCCAGGTTTGAAAATAACTAAGGATCTCAAAGAAATAAATCACGCCCTGTTTGCAGATGATTCCCTCATGCTAGGTGGAGCTTCAAACAGAATAGCCTCTGCATTCAAAAATACTCATCAAGCCTACTACAAAGCAACATGAGCACTAATCAGTGAAAGAAAAAGTGCAATCTATATTTGGAATACAGAAGAGGAAGAAACTCAAAAAATAGCTCACAATTTTGGGTTCAACGGATACTCAAAATGGAACAAAATCAATTATCTTAGACTGCCATTAACACTGGGCACAAACAGAGTCAATCTATGGGAAGGATTAATAACAAAAATCAAAGGCAAAATCATTGCATGGGGAGGTCAATGGTTAACTCATGGTGGCAAATTAACTCTAATAAAATATGTTCTTTCATCTCTGCCAATATATCAAGCGTCCTACCTCATGGCACCAAAGTCAATTTCAGGGCAAATTAATAAAATTATGAGATATTTTATGTGGCATGGAGGCAAAAGAAATCAAAACAAATTCCATTTGGTTAAATGGGAGACATCAAAGAGAACCATGAGAGAAGGTGGCCTTCAAATTCACAATCGGACCTCGCCAATACAGCTTTAGGATGCAAGATACTATGGAAGATCCACAGTGACCCCAATCACCCTGTCAGCAAAACATTGAGGCATAAATATATACCAAATGCAAAACTCAGAAACCTGCAAAACGCAAACAACAAAAGGATCACACTGTTATGGCAACTGTGTATCAAATGATTGTGATTCTTCTCCCAAAATCGGTATTGTATCCCTGGGAATGGTAAGCGTGTCAAGTTGAGAATAGATCGTATAATGTGGCAGTCATCATTAGCATCAAATGATAGCCTGCAAGAAATATTAGAGCTTCTTGAAAGCGGAAGAGATAAGACAATATATGATATCTCAAAATGGGAAGAATTTGGGTTCTGGTTTGATTGGAACTTTAGTAACATACCAGATCATTTATCACAGCAAATAGAAACGCTAAAAGAAGAACTTTGTGAAGCATCTCCGGTGCACAAGAAAAAAAAAAGATAAATGGGGTTGGGGACCTACAGGAGTATACTCCTCAGCCAAAGGTTACAAGTTGTTGCAATCACACAGAGATAGATCTCTCCCTGCGAGGTTTTGGATGGAGGTATGGGATCCATTGGCGCTACCCAAGGTTAACTTCTTCTTCTGGATATTAATGCACAAAAATATTTTGACTGGTGAAAACTTATTGAAAATGAAAATAACAGGTCCACATAGATGCTCACTATGCAAAGAGGCCATGGAAACCATGGATCACCTGTTTGTAGACTTCTCATTTGCAAACAAAGTTTGGACACTCATACTCCAAGAAATCAAGGTGGCAATCCCCACTAAAATTCAGTAGTGGACTTATTTTTATCATGGAAAGATCACTATCCTTTTTCCTCCCTCAACTCCTCATCGGCCATAATCTGGATCACCATTCCCAAATTTGTGTGTTGGAAGCTATGGTTAGCTAGAAATGAGCAGATATTCAACAATGTAGTCTGGACACCCAACACGATAGCAGCAAAAGAAAAAGGCCTTCTCCTGGAAACTTTGAACTCCCAAAAACTCAAAGATGACTCTTTGATGCAATAGGAGGAAAAGAGTTGGCTTGGAACCCTTGCATTAACCCAATGGATCCACAGTATTGGAAAACCCCAACTCAATCCTGAGTGGAGGCTAAGAGATAAGGGTGAAATATTTCAAAGTTGGTGGAGGCAGCAAGGAATAACTACATTTTTCTTTGATGGTGTCTCAAAAGGGAACCCTAGGATAGCGGGAGCTGGAGGACTCATATACTCTTCTGACGGAAGCACCAAAGAAACCTTTTGTTGGGGACTAGGACAGTGATCCAACAACCAAGTAGAAATCCTGAGCTTGACAAAAGCATGTCAAATAGCTAAAGAAAGAGGACACCAGGAGCTGCAAACATTCGGCGATTTAGAAATCCTGATCAAAATGATACATTCGAAAGGTCAATTTAATGATGTCGGCTTAAATAAGAATCTAGAAAGGCTGAGATATATCCTACAAGACTTCACTTCCTTTAAATGCTACTATATTCTCAGAGAACCAAATAAAGAAGCAGACTATTATGCCAATAAAGGATGTCTTTTGAGCCAAGGAGACCTCAGCATAAATGAGGGAGAACCTGAAAAAATTTGCATCCCATGAAAAAGACATCAGCTTGTAACAGGAAAATGTAAAAGTCTTGCATTGAAGATTGTAAGGCTTTGGCCATTTGGAGCTCTTTATTAATAAAAATCCATACATGTTTCCATTAAAAAAATAATAATAATAATATACATATAACAAACAAATTGAAAGATGGAATGATTACAAATGATACAAAACAAAACATTAAAACATTGATAAAAATACCCGATCTATCACGCTCCTTTTGTAAAATACATAGTCCCAGTCCTTTTTCTTCATCTCAAAACTCTCCAAAAGTACATAAATGCAACTATTTGAAGCTTCTTTTAGCAAAAGAAAAAAAAACAGGGAGCATTCCTTATCGAGATAAAATCATAATCATAATGGAAAATATCGAAGCGCAATCACAATTAACCAGGGAGCAAAACATATCCTTATCGCAATCGCACTTTAAACAAAGGCAGAAAAAAACTAAGGCCTCTTGATTTTTTGATTGCAATATCACAATCGCGGAAGACTAGGATAGGCTGATCGTAATCACATCAACGAAGCAGCACAAAACTAAGAGTCTCGAAAGACATGTGATTTGCAATCTGCAGGATGATGTAAGGGATGACATGGAACTGACGTCATTGATAACGTCGTATCGCAATCGCAATCAACATAAGGCAGAATGCATGACCCTTTGGTATTTGTGATAGCCACAGACGGAGAATGTTTTAACTAGAGTGTATAATCGCGTCGGGTCTGGAATGATCACAAATCACATTGGTAAGGGGCAGAGTGCTTCGCATTTGGAATTTGTGATAGCCACGGCTACGGGGGATTTATGGACTGGCATGCATAATCTCGTCGGGTCTGGGGCTTATATTGTATATACTAATCGCTGGTGGAGGGTAGAATATCAAACCTTTGGAACTCTTGTGATTGCACAAACGCGGGGGGCATGTTAAATGGAGTGTATGACTCAGTCGGGTCCGGGCTATCGCAACCACAAAGGGGATGAGGTCACGGGACTTGGTTTATTGGTTTTGTTATCTCTGTGGATGCGAGATTTTTATTAAATAGAGTTTACAATTTCATTGACTAATTATGCAGTTGATATTCCCGTCGGATCTGAGCCATATATTACAATCACAATCATCTAGGCCTTTGGGGCTTTTAACCATGAATCTATGCAATTTGCGATGCAGGAAGTATTGGGCGAGTTTTAGTTCTGAACATTGGGAAAATAAAACTTCGATTTATTTATTTCTTATTTTAAATAACCTTGTGTTTAATACTTTGGACTTTAAAAATCCTAAGTATGAGTCTTGGTCTTGGGGGGCTATTTGGAAATGATTTTGATAATCAAGGTTTAATACTTGGGCTTTAATTAAAAACCCTAAGTATTAAACTTTGGTTATGGGATTTTATTAACAGTTTTTTGTGTTGATTTTATATTTTTTCATTTCTTCTTTTTTTTTAAATAAAATCAAAACCTTTTTTTTAAAACTATAGGGTCCCTAATTTAATATAATAAATTTCATAGGAAATTTATAATATATTAAAATGGGGGTTGTTGAACAATACAACAAGTTGTAAGCAATATGTTTCCCCTCTGTAAATCTCATTTCATGTACGTTTCTCTTCTACTGAAATTGTCTAATGAAGTTGTCGATCTCATTCTCTCATGGTTATACGTATGTGGTTAAGTAGTAATAGTACCTATGTTATTTAAAGATTTACTTATGTACCTTTAAGAGCACAGATTTACATATGTTGATTAGCGATAAGTGAATCCATGAGCTATAGAACATGAAACCTTAATTTGCGCTCCACAATGCCTGTCATTCCATCTCTTTTGCTTTCCATCCTTCTATCGGAACATTTTTTCTTAGGATTATGTCATGTTTACATCCCTATGCATCTATTTCCTTCCTTTCTCTCCTCCTCTTCACCTTTACCACAACTTCAATATTAAGCTGCTCATTATTGTGTGTCGGCCATCAGAACAATAGATTCCTCTCTGAGATCAGCCTGATTCACCCCTTGTATTTGGATCCATGTATTTGCTTGATTTTTCCTTGATGAAATACTATTGAACCAATCCCCCCCTTTATTATTGTTCCAAACTATGTGACAATTGGAGTGCAGCGGAAACCCCTCACTCATAATCTTCCATGCACTCCTCTATCTAAGATTTCCTAGGCACTAGTCTACAATCAACCCAGACATTTTCTCTAGGAATATTTCTATAACTCCTAAAGCACTTATGCTACAGGTGCTAGAAAAAGTGACAACAGGGTCCAAAAAAAAATCCCAGGGTGCTACCCCGGACCCCGTAGAACCCCACGGCTTCGCACATGAGGCTAGTCATGGAAAAAATATAACACACACCCAACACATTACACAATGGTTTCCTCAGGAAAGCCACAGCTAAAAACCTCTACTATTTGTATATTGCATTAGTCAAAAAAATATGAGAAGATTATAATGCTTTACTCAAGCTCGAGCAACCGTTGCACTATCTCTATCTATCTCACTACTTCCTAGACAAGCCTAGGCCAATACTTAACCAATTTCATGCTTTCACAAGTCCCCATTTCCTTGCGTTTTTTTCATTGGGAATTAGCCCCCTATTAATTGAAATTCCTCAATTGGAATTCCTCTAACAGTACGCACCACCTGTACAATTCAGATGATTACACAACTGATAGTACATGTCCCTAAACTCCAATCCTAACTAGGTAATTCTCATATCTGACATGCATGAGTTATTTATGAGTGAATCATCAGTTTACAAGATGATCATTACAAGCAGCATCACACTACTAGACCTCCCACTAGTTCCTCCAATAGTTGGAACTAGTTTAACTCAGTTAAACTGGCTTAATTAATTACAACTCAAAATAAACTCAATCAAGGCTCGTATAATGTAGGAGGCACTCTACATGACGCAAGTTAGACCCTCAACTCGAATTAACTGAGCCAACTAAGCCAAATTAACTTATTTTACTAATATAATTTGTCATGTGATGTGGAATTACAATTTTATTCCCAATTTAATTCAAAGACAAAATTAAATTAGGATTTTCTTGATATTCTTTTCAGCATTCCTTGTTGCAATTTTCAACAACGCTTAACACTATCTGTCATTAGTGTACATGATGACGTAATTTTATTGTTTGTTCCTCATTTCTTATTATTATTTTCATACTTGTATAATTCTTTTATTTTTCAATTTTTCAAGATGTTATGTTGCCATTTTGAGCAGTCATCAAGTGCATTAGCAGGGGAATGTGAAAGTGGGCATCAAGGCATAAATTATAAACATCAAGAACTTCAAATCTCTCATTTACAATTGATGATTATAATGTATGAGCTTATTCTTTCTTCTGAAATAAATCTTTCACAAGATTCGACACTTGAAGGAGTAGCATTTCAATTTTCCCAACAATCTAATCTAATTGAAAATATTTTCAATTGTTTATTAATTTTCATCCTTATTTTCATGATCCATTTGAGAATTGTTTGGAAAAATCAATTACACAAAAGATTTATGATACTCCTCCTATTGTACATATTACTAACTTGTCTCTACTAGAAAAATTCCATGGCATTGCTCAGTAAAGTGTTATTCCAACCATGATTTCTTCTCAACAATTACAATGTGGTTTTCATGACAGTATTGCAATGTGGCTGGAAAATTCATTTCTAATAAGGTTTCCTATAGATGATAAGTTTCTTTCACTGAACTTATTAGAAACTCATGTATATAATAGGTTGACGTTTTCTTTTAATAGTCTAGTTATAATTTTATTTATATTACTAATATTTTATGTGCATTTTCTTTCAACTGGCTTAAGCTAATGGAATGGCTCCCTTGGAAGTATGATTTTACATAGTTTTAGTTTGCCTTGTAGATTAGGATTAAGAGTAGGATTAGTTTAATTTAGATTTCTTTTCTTTGTGCTTTTCTTTTAATAATATGCGTAAAATAATAAGCAAGCCACGATTTTGATCTTTATGGGAGGAAAATGGCGTTAACAAAATCAAATAATTCAATAGACTTTTTTAGGGAAGTTTGCACTCATTCATCAGAATTTCAGTTTTGACAAATCTATATAAAAAAAATCCTTTTTGCAGCATACTAAACAGGGTTACTAGCAGTGGGTCAATGCATACATAGTATCAAGACAAGCTCGTCAAGGTATTGAAAAGGTTCGTTGGGAGCAAAGCGATCTTAGGAAAAATATATAATTTCATATCTAATAGATGCATACCAATCCTTAAAACCCCCTAGCTATCTCTGATGTCCAATTGTAGAGGAAGATTTTAAAAATAATAATTACTTTATATATTTGGATTCATTGTGTTAGAACTACACATTCAAGTACTTTTATATTTAAGAGCTTATCTTATTTTGATTCTATATTATGTGGGATCTTTAGAAATGGAGCAAAATGCAAAAAGGATTTGGAATTTTTTCATTTTAACCTTTAATAAATTTAACCCTCATTCCATACATTTATGGTGTAACTGATAAAATAGCTAAATCCTTAGGAAAAAGAATATTGCTTTTGTTTTCAAACCAGTAATAACTATAAGGCAAAATCTGAAATTTGTTAAGGACAAAAGCAACCAACATCAACTTAAAAGGTTCTATAAAATTAATTGCTCCTGTGGAAAAATCTACATTGGTGAAACAAGGAGGTCATTTACAACAGGAATAAAAGAGCATTTTGTTGACATGACAAATCATTGCTCTCACTCCTCTACTCTTGGATAACATTCCCTCCACACTAAACATCACATATGCCTAAAAGACATGACTAGAATTGCAAAGGAAGATCGTTCCTTTAGGAGAAGATTCAGAGAGGCCCTAGATATATTAAGACATTTAAACAACGTCAATATAGATGGTGATATTGAAGTTAGTAAGAGTTCGCTCTATGTGCTCTTTCAGCTTTAAGGTTTTTTCCCTCCCTTACAATATTAAATTAATGGAGGCATTATTAACATTATCACTCTTATTAGAGAATTAATATTAATAATATTACTCTATTAAATTTATTATTTATCTTTCCTTCTTCATTTCTATCAATATAAATCTATATTTCTTAAGATCTCTATGTAAATATTTTGCATTAATAAACAAATAATTATATTAAATAAGGTCTAATCCATCATATTAAATTAAAATAATAAATATTAATTAATATTTTAATGACATTCCATTAATATTTTTAAAATACTAATATTATTAATTCATTCTTTACATTTATATATTATTAACTTTAATATTATCAACATTAATATTCTAATTATATATTCTTATAATGTTAGATTAATTACTATAAATATACGTTAATTAACTAATTCCTATATAATTAATCAATATATTTAATATAATTTTAATTAATTATTTATATATTTAGTATATAAATAATTATTACGTTCTATATATTTTTATTATTTTGTTACTATAATTAATTCTATACATTAATATATTATTAAATTTAAAATTATTAACAATTAAATGTTGTAATTCTTTTCATTATTCTTATATATTAGGTTATTTACTACTTCTAATTCATTAATTAACTGATAATTAATTAATTCTATTATGTTAGTTAATTAATTTTATTTTAATTTTCTAATTAATTAATTTCATATATTAATTAATCAATTTATTTACATCATATATTGTATTATATTAAATGAATAATATTGTAATTAGTCAAATTCCTCTCAGGTTTAAGTTTTTAAGTTTTCACTTTTTGTCGCCTTATTTTCTTTCTTTGCCTTTTTATGTATTTACATCTTTTTTGTCTTCTTCTTTCTATTTCTTATGATGGACCCTGAATTAGACTTGAAACATCGATTAAAAATGTTCACTGTGGATGAAAATCTTGGAACAAATTCTTCAAAATTTAACAACTACAGAAACTTACAAACAAAGAAAATTTAACCATATTGTTCTAAACTAGAGATAACTGTTTCGTCCCATGCATCGCTCCCATAGAATTTTGTTGATATCATACCTTGAATTGCATTGATTGTTTTATTTTGCGAGATTTTCGCCTTGCTTGAATCTAAGTTTAGACGATTTCATTGCTTTTTTTACTCCAGCTTTCCAACGGTTCAAGTTTCACTTCATTCTGACTTATAGTTTGGAAGATATTCTTAGCCAAAATTTGGTCAATTTTCGTTGCATAAGCATAAAATATGTAAATGTGTATTTTACTATATTTTTTAATTTGTAATTGTAAATAAATTAACTTAATATATTAATGTATTTACTTAATTTAAATTGATTAATTACACTAACTAAATTAAAATACTTTGTAAACATCTTTTTTAATTATTTAATTATTTTTATTAAGTAAATTAATTTATTAATTTAATTTTTATTAAGAAAATCACCAGATTCAAGCACTTGTGTGCATAACATAGATAACCATAATTTTAAATAAAAATAAAAAATGAAATTATAAATCATATTGTATTTATAAAAAGAATTAATAAACAAAACATAATAAATATAATATATATAATAAATATTAAAAAGAAAAATAATAAAAAATGGTACATATTAAATCATATTGTATTTATAAAAAGAATTAATAAAACAAAACATAATTAATATAATATTAAAAATGAAACAAAATTGGGAATATTCCATGGTTCCCTACCCAAAAAGTTTTTCATTTCCTTTATTTGACTTCTTCCGGGAAGGGTGCCCAAGATGACTTGGCATAAACAATATGTAGGGGCCTTAGGGGCCTTCGTATTAATCAAGGGCAAATGTAATATTGGTGTGTTGGAGAGGGGACTCCTGGTACAGAGCCATTTGGGCACATCAACCCCAAATTATAGATCGGTACTATTAGGGCCTATCAACCCTTTGTGCAGTTGTTACATGCCCTAAAGAAGTTAGTCATCAGAATGCCTTACTCCAAAAGAAGTTCCATCAATAAAAACATCCAAAAACTATCTCTAAGAAGATCAGTGCGGGTAGGCCTTCATTATGGTGCTTTGCAATGCAAACCATGCACTGACAGGGTGCTATGCAACACACTTGGTCCCTCTTTGGCCTACACTGAGTAAATTTGGGAAAATTTTCGTGAGGGTTTGAAGATTCCTTATCCATTGGAAGCATCTAGAAGTTTCTCAATGCCACCTGCTCCTTTGAGTTCGCATTTGGATGAGAAAGGGAATTAGGAAATATCAATCCCCTATCCCTTCTTCCATGGAACTGATTTCTAAATTTAGAAATGCATTCATTACCTCCATTGATGGCATAACCTCCTTCACTCACCTATAAATAGATCACTCATCTAAGAGATCAGGGCTGAAAAATATTGAGTTGTAAGGAGATGTTAGTGATATGAGATTAGAATTGAGTGAAAGTATTGCCATAGTGTTGGGGTGTCTTGCTTTTCATGAGGGTGGTGAAGGATTGAATTGGAAGGATGACATTGGATCGAGCTCATATGGGTTGTAATCTTTCCTCTTATCAATAAAGTTTTCAAGATTTTTTCCCTTATGCTTGTGTTATATATTAATGCATTCATATGTATATTATGTTTTCGGTTCCATGTTATTTATAAGCAATAGATCATTATGCTTTGACGAGTTTTTGTTTCTGGGAGGGACAGTTTTGCAACACCTCGAGTGTCGACATAGCGGAAGGTGATTGAGCCAGATATTCCACTATATTATAGTTCTGAGCTACTCGAGCACGAGGATTGAATTTCGATTTGTGCACAACTCCCTTTGGTGGCTTTATTGTCAATTCAGGTGCAATTGGTGGAACAACTTCTGATGAAGTCGAGGTCGATGTACTAGGTTGATCAGTGGCCTAGTTATTCGACGACGATGGATTTCTGTAATCTTTATTCCTTGTTGACACCAAAACATCATTTTGTGGATTTTTGATGGATAAGATAAGTATTTGGGATGTGGAAGCATTATCAGTTGCAACCAAATGTGTCTCTGGGGTTCGAAACGGATCTGTCAACACTGTTGATGTGTTTGAAGTCTTTAAAAGTTTAGAGACCTTAGAGTGATGTGGGCAGTTTCTTGTATATTTCTCATCATTACATATCAAACATGGATAACGAGGTTTCCGAGCCACGATAGGGGAATCAGATGATTTCTCAGTAGTGGAATTTTCCTGTTTCTTTTTGTTATTCTTCCCTTTTTTCTTACCTCCTGGTTGCTTTGGATTTTTGCCATTGTTAGATGACATGACATTAATCTCAGAGGCATGAGTGTTTTCTAGTGTATTTGCAGCTTGATTGGAAATAGCAAGGGTTTAACCAGATGGTCTTCCCGTTGCCTATGTGCTTGAAGAACCGAGCACACCGTCGTCGGCATGAGAGTCCTTACTCGGTTGTGGGGGTGGTGGAGCAATGTAAGCTAGTTTAGGTGCATGAGGGATTTTATCATAGAGCATGCCGATTGTGTGTATATCAAATCCAAGTATTGGGCACGAGCGATAACTTTCTCTTCTGTGACAACTCCACCTTTTGCCACATCCTCAGTGATTGATGGCAACAAGGACTTTATGAACCACTCATCTAAAAGTTGATCGGGAATGTATGTCTTAACCATTCGACGATGATGCCACCACTCATGAATATGATCTAATATATGGGTGGAGGTATTCTGTTTAAATTTGGTCAAGAGTTTCATACCTGATAGGTAACTGGAAGTGGGTCAAAAAGGTTGTGGCTAAAGTGGTGAAGTTATTGAAAGAAGCTCTTGGTAATTCAATGTACCACTTAGCAACTGGACTAGTAAGCATTCGTTGGAAAAGACGAAGTCTGATCGAATCATCATTTAAAGTGTTGGATGAACACCATAATTGAAAGGTCATAACATCATTCGATGGGTCTTCTCCAGGATTTCCATTAAACTTCAAAATATCATATGGTAACTTGTGCGAAATTACCGGCCACCAAGGTACATATGCGATTGGATCATTGGTGAGCCGATTTAAATCTAGTAATTCTAAAGTTTCTACAAATGGCAACTATCTATTCAATTCAGGTTGAGCATACCCAGGATATGATGGAATTGCCTGTGCAATAGGTCTTTGCAGACCATTGTAGGGCATCTGCATTTGGTAACCTTGGTATGGTTGTTGGACAAAACTAGTATAAGGTGGTTGTTGATAACCAAATTGGAATTGTGGTTTTCAATAACCTACAAAGCCTTGTTGCCCAAGACCTTGGTAAGCTTGATATTGACCAAAACTAGGCTGAGCTTGGGAACCAAGTCCAAACTGAGGTTGGAACTAATGGAATTGGGGTTGTTGGAATTGTGGCAGCCACCATTGTTTAGCTAACTGTTGCTGCCCAATAATGAAAGGTTGACCAAGTTGTGAATCAATTATACCAGTGTAAGCCTGGGTCAATCCAGATAAATGTATACTAACCTGAGGTTGTTGCTGAGCTCCAGAAACAAGTGACTGTTGTATAACAACTTGAGAAACTTGAACCTCTTGACTTGAAACTTGTGGTTGCAAGGAAGAAGGATCAGTTTGTACCGGTTGAGATACAATAGTTTGAGATTGTGACTGTGGTACAATAGTAACAACAAGTGTAGTAGGAATATTTGACACAGTTTGCATTGGTTGTGTTGGATAGACAAGTCTTGGTTGAGTTGGCATTATTGGTTGCCATTAACAAACTCTAATCCCAGGTTGACTTGAATATTGTGGGGAATTACCATATGGTTGTCCTTTGGAATAAGGAGGATATGATGTGTAAGCATATTGCTCTCCATATGGTCACAATCCAATATTTAATGGATATACAGGTCTCTGATGACTAGATTGCCCAACCTGATACTGATGTGCAGGATCAAACTGTTGAGTTCCCATTTGAGAAAAACCAGGTAGAATTTCGGATAAGTACATGGTTGTTGACCATGGTGCAGAAGCAACCCTTGAGTGGGTTCCAGACAATGATTGGTAACCAACCGGGACGGACGATTCACCATATAGGTGTGAATTAGGTGTGGTAGAAAACATCACAGGAGTTACAACAAAAGATTCTACTGCAGCTGCATTAAATGATACAGTCTTAGATGTTGACGGTTGTTTAGCCATAGTTAACTGGCCCAAAAGTTGTCCTCAAGATTCGATGGGAACTTGGAAGGAAGTAGGATCAGATGAAGCAAATTAATCAAGAGTAGTAGGATAAAGTTAAGCCCAGTTCTGAAATGAAATGGGGTTCCAGGTGTGGAATATTCTACTAATTCCTCCTCTATGGCAATAAAATCTAGTGGAAGAGGTTGACAGTCAGGTCCGTAAAATATTTCTGGTGTTGATGGAAGTGTAGTTTCAACAGTGACTAATGTCAAAGGGCTAACAACTTCTGAATGTTGAAATTCGAAGTCCAGATGTTCAGGGAAATGAACAACAGTTTCAAAGGGAGGTTCCTCAACAACTTCTGGTTCAGATGTAACTTCTATTTGAACTGGGATAGATTCTGGACCAACTCCTGGTTGAGTTGTTTCAAGTTCAGAAGCACTTTCTAATTGACCATTTTCAAGTTGAGTATCAACTTGTTGTTGGACAACCTTGGTTACTGTTACGCTAGGATCAGTGCTAATGTCCTCAAGTAACTGTGAAACTTCCTCTTTAGGAACAAATGTACAAGAAATATTTGGAGTAAATGGAGTATCTGTAGCTACTAAAACAAATGTTTCAGGTAACCCATATGAAGAATTAGGAGTTCTTAATGTACTAGACTCAATTAAATGAGACTGCTTTATCTGAATTGGTGTCACTTCGAGAGGCAAAGGTAGTTGACTCACTATTCTCCATGAACGACGAGGTTTGGGTTGATTTTCTTCCACAATTGTTGATTAACTTTACCAAATTAAACTCAACTAAGGAATAAGGATGTTATTTGTGGTCAATTAATTTTTACGACACTGGAACACAACTTTTCTTTTTCAATTTTAAAGAGTCGAGAAAAAACAAAAGATGACACTAGTCGCCTTCGATTTTTAATGAGCCTGAAAGGACAAGTGCTCAGATGATCCTTTTACTTTTAAAGAGTCGAAAAGGAATGAAAGTTACTACTCTAGAGATTCTAGAGAAGAGGGTTTACCAGACAAATCGCAAAACTGCAATATACAACTTGGTGATAAATGAAAGAAAAATTACCAAGGACTTTACGTACGGTAGTCAATGTTCCCGAATGTTGTGTTCGGTGCGTTGCAATCGGTTAGGCAATAGAATCAGCTTCCTAGGGATAAAGGATTTCAACCTATTAGGGTCTCCCACTATATACTCTACTATACAGGGAGCACAAGTCGGTACTAGTACTTATCGAATCAAAGAGGAGGAATCACCCAACCTTCAATGAAAACGACAGCCACTAGGTTTAAAGACGTCAGAACACGTCTCTACCCTAGACCTCTAGATGTTTTTCTTTAAGTTCCAAAGCGTTGTTAGATTAATTGATGTTTATTTTAAGTTGATCTTGCGTAGAAATTTTCCTTTGAAGGTTCACCAGAAGATGTGTTCTGAAATTCCTAAGAATGCAACTAGAATGAGAAGCACTCTTTCCATTTAATTTCAACAATGAAAACACTAGCTATGAGGGATAGAGCATAGACGTATTTTTTGAAAAAACAACAAAGAGCACAAATTAATGCAATTTCCTAAACCATTCCTTTTAGCACACACAAACTCAAGCTCTAAAACGCAAATTGCATGTATTTCTTTTCAATTTCTCTTAATGTGATTGATGCAATAAGAAAAACTAATGCACAAACGATTCAGAATGCTTTTCACAAAAAATGACAATTTATGACAATTTATTTTAAAAGGGAAAGGAAGACTGTAAGACACTTTCGATTTTAAAGAAATGAAGATTTTTGACACTTTAAATAAAAATACAAATCAAATGCACAAATAAATCAAATGATTATTTATGAAGGAAAACTTTACGACACCTCAGTTTTTCGAAGAAAATGACGATTTTACGACACTTTTTTATTGACAAAAAAATCGATCAAAACTACCTTTAGACAATGGATTGTAAATGATAAATCAAATACATAAAAAACATCCAATAATCCTAGTCTAAGTAGGGCCAAATTAAGGAGATGCAAACTGATTTCAGAGACAGAACATCATGGTCATTCAGCAACTCATTCAAACAGGAGAAAATTGGAAAAAACTTTCAGTTCCTAGATGGGAAACTGACCCTCAAGGGATCAAAGAAGGCAAGAGTTATAGGCAATGAGCTAAATCGCTCTGTACCTATGCGGGAAGTGCACTGCATCGTAGGAAATAGTTAGAGACAATACATTGATAACAGCAAGCAATTCTGAAGGCAACTTTTGGCACAGTTTCGACTCAATTTTCAATGAAAGAGGACTGAAATCAATAAACGACCATAAGTACAGTATGTAGAGATGACATAAGAGATTGATAAGCTACTAAGAAGGATAAATGTTGTTCCCGGTGGAGTCGCCAATTTGTTTCAGGAATATTTAATGTTCTTGGACAAACGCCTAACCCTATAGATCTAGTAGCAGGTCTAGAAACAACAGACAAAGTAATATTAACTTTTCCTATAAACAACAGATAAAATAAGAGAAAAGAGAACCTACTTGTAACTTCCTCTTGTTCCTTATCTCCCTTGACCGGTTCCGTTGCTCCTTCTCATACTTAAATCGCTTGAGAAGTACCTGCACAACTACAGAAACAAAAACCCATCAAAGCATAATGATCTATTGCTTATAAATAAAATGGAATCGAAAACATGATATACATATGAATGCATTAACATATAACGCAAGCATAATGGAAAAATTCTTGAAAACTTTATTGATAAGAGGAAAGATTATAACTCATATGAGCTTGATCCAGTGTCATCCTTCCAATTCAATCCTTCACCAGCCTCATGAAAAGCAAGACATTCCAACACTATGACAATACTTGCACTCAATTCTGATCTCATATCACAAGCATCTCCTTACAAATCAATATTTTTCAGCCCTGATCTCTTAGATTAGTGATCTATTTATAGGTGAGTGAAGGAGGTTATGTCATCAATGGAGGTAATGAATGCCATCAAAAATTGCTTTTATATGACCGTGGGGCACATTTGCTTATTGAAAGCTACCTTTTGGTTTGAAGAATACAGGGGCTACATTTCAGAGGGCGATGAATTATGCCTTCCATGACATCAAACACATTTTTCAACCTTACCTTGATCATTTGCCTGCTCATTTGCGAAAACAGACTAATCACCTACAACATTTGAGAGAAATATTTTTATGATGTCGAAACTACAAGATAAGTATCAATCCACACAAATGTGTGTTTTGTGTTGGCTTTGGTTGATTTCTTGGATTCATAGTTTCAAAAGATCGAATTCGACTAGATCCCATTAAGGTTCAAGCAATCCTTGACTTGCCTCCACCTTCAGACTTGTTACAGATATAGAGACTTCAGGGGAAGGCAAACATTCTAAGGAGGTTCATTCCAAACTATGTTGAATTAGCTAAAGGTTATACACGTCTATTGAAGAAAGGGGTACCCTTCCATTGGGACCAAGTTGCGCAAGCTTCTTTTGATGCTCTCAAAGATTCCCTTATTAGAGCATCATTAATGAATGCCCCAAACTATCAAAAAGACTTTTACCTGTATCTCGTCGTTGTAGATACAACCATTGGTATGGTTTTAGTTCAAGAAGAAAGTGGAATTGAACATCCTATTTATTATTTGAGTCGTAATCTCAATGATATAGAAAGCAAGTATTCATATGTTGAAATTGTATCCTTGGCAGCCGTTCAAGCTGTGCAGAGATTTCGTCATTACGTCCTCCTTTGAAAAACTACCATTGTATCAGATTGCAACCCTATGACATACATCTTGTCACGTAAATTGTTGGGGGGAATATTCTAAATGGATGGTTATCTTGCAGGAGTTTGATTTGGAATTCATCAAATCTAAATCAAATAAATCTCTTGTCTTTGCCAAGTTACTTTGCGATTTTCCCTCATCCTCCAATGATTTAACATCTGAAGCATCATTCTTGGATGAGTCTCTATTTCTGATTTTGTCAAGTGATCCATGGTATGGAGATATATTGGTCTATCTCCAGACCCAAGCTTCTCGGCCTAATACCTCTCGCTCTAAACAGCGACGTACTCGATACCAAGCCAAAGGCTATATGATCGTTGGTGATACACTTCATCATCGTGGTGTCGATATGATCTTAAGTAGGTGCCTTACTCATGAGGAGGCCGAAAAATATTTGAATGAGTTTCATTCAGGTGCTTGTGGGGAGAATTTATCTGGCTACGCAACTACACAGAAAATTCTACGTGCTAGTTACTTCTAGCCATCCATATTCAAATATTTCATTCTTGCTATCAGAAGTTGCCATGCTTGCCAGATATTTGACCGTAAAACCAGATTAGCACCTGCACCACTTCATCTAGTCATTGTTGTTGGCCCATTCACAAAATGGGGCATTGACTTCATGACATGTAACCCCACCTCAACCAGGGGGCATGGGTATATTGTAGTCGTTATTGACTATTTTACCAAATGGGCCGAGGCGATGCCAACATTGAACAATAGTGGAGAAACGGCTGCTCTGTTTTCTTTTCAACCATGTGGTTGCCAGGTTTGGTGTACCACAAGCTATAGTCACATATCATGGATAGCATTTTTGCAACCACATGATGGTCAAATTAATTGCAAAATTAGGACTGTCACATGATAGTTCTACTCCATACTACCCACAAGCTAACGAATAAGTTGAGGATATCAACAAAGTCCTTAAGCGCATGTTGCAAAGAATGATTGGAGTCCATAAATGGAATTGGAATTTAATCCTGTACTCAGCTTTGTGGGCATATAGAACCTCAGTGAGAAATGCGACCGGATTTATGCCCTTTTAGTTGGTGTATGGTTTGAAGCAGTCTTACCAATCCAATGTGAAATCTCATCTCTCAAACTCACGATTGACCTACTACCTGACACTTCTGAATAAGAAGCACGTCTTTTGGAATTAATCCATCTGGATGAAACCCATTGTGATATTGCATTGGCTAACGAGGCACATAAAAAACACATCAAGGCACAATATGACAAAAATGTTAAGCCTCGTGTCTTCTCGGAAGGTGACCTGGTCTTATTTTATGATCAAGATTCTGATAAACTTCGAGCAAGAAAATTTGAACCATTATGGATGGGCCCTTATATTGTTAAACATGTGTTGACGAAATGTGCCTATGAGTTAGTGGACTATGATGGGATTCCATTGTCGTAGCCCTGGAATGGGTTGTACCTTAAACATTACTATGCTTAGTTAAGTGTAGTAAAACTCACTAGATACATGCTTTGATTGTATTTGTGTGTGTTTAGTTTCTTTTAGAGTTTTTATTTGGTTAGGTAATCCACTTTGCATTTGTTGTAGATGTCGAACTTTTTGGAACCATTTGTTGGGTATGCCAATGGAGCTAGTCGTAGTACGCAAAATTTATCTTTTGCGACATGGGCCATTTTCGCTCCAAGTGGTGAGTTAGTGAGTTTTAGAGGGATATGTATTGGATGATCGACAAACAATATCGTTGAGTATAGTGCATTGATTGAACTCCTCTCTGATGCCATTTCACTTGGCATATGCTGAATAATCATTAGGCTAGACTCACAACTTGTCGTACTACAGCGTATTGGCATCTATACCATCCGTAACCCAGAAATTCATCACATGTTCCTTATAGTTCATATTTTGGAAAGGTATTTTGAATTTATTCAATATCAACATACTTCCAAAAATCTAAACACATTAACTGACTCTCTAGCGAACTATGTGTTAAATAGACATTTGCAACATATGTAAAGTAAACATTTTCAAACATCATTTGAATAGGATTGCATCACTTAAACCATAATAAAAATCTAAAAGTTAAATAGATAGTTGTAGATAGTTGTATATAAATTTTTACAAATAGTTTGTGTCCAAGACAAAAATCAGTCATCTAACCAAAAAACTTAAAAATGTATGCAGAAAATATCCAAATAGACTAGTGCTACTAATGATAACAGGTCATAGCATGTGCTATCATACGCAGGAGTCTCATCCAGCAACTCGGTATGCCAATGTTATAGCGCTACAATCGCATAGGTAACTCCTCTATCCGGACATCCGAAATACCCAGGGTCAAACCCTCTATGTGATCCTGCAGCTCGACCAATGTCTCTGCTAAATCCAAGTCTAGGAGAAATGCTCTCCCAATAACTCTCTGTACTGGTGCACCCACATCTCATTGGCGTACCACAGGTCGAACAAATTCAACATCTGCATACATATAAAAAGTTTGTTTAGTCTTGGAAATAATCAAAAAACATAACAACAAAAAAGTAGAAACTTTAAAAAGAAAAACATTATGGTCGAAAAATTTACCAATAGCACTCCACTGTGCCAAAACTGGCAACACCACATCTAAATCACCACGAAAATCCATCCCTGAGTATGGATATTCTACGAAGGCCATCTCCTGGTGGTCGAACCACTCAAAGAAAATAGAAGAAATTGAGATTAGTGACTGGCCAGCATGCCTAGCCATAAGATCCACCCACATCTGCATCTGTGGGTCTCTAAGTCCAAGTACTCCCAGTGAGATGTGTTGTGGCTGTATGAGTGGGATTCTCTCCAAGGCAAAGGAAATCAAGATAGACCGACAACCAAAATTTTTTGTCTTTCCATTCTTTACCTTAGTCAATTGTTCTCTTATGGATGGAAGAATTGCCTCACACCAGTTGAATACCTTTGGCTCCAAGCACTCTAAAGCATACTGCATATAAGACCTGTTTGCCAAATGTAAAGTTGTGCTGCCAACTATTTTGGTGAGGGTAAAAAGGATTGTTCTCAACGGTAAATCACTGACATCTCTAATATTGATCTTTCCATCTCTGCTAGGTTGGGCTCCTTAGCAGCAAAACTGTCGAATATAATCTCTCACCGATTCACCTCCTCTGGTAATTCTTGATAATGAGATGGGGCCACGCCACCTTGACCATCCCATCAAAAATTAAATGTCCTCGATGGTAAAGGAGATCATTTTTCCCCTAATCTGAAAAACCTAATTGGTAGGATGCCAAGAATGAACAAGATATTGTAACAGTTCAATTCATTGTCACATGCTAGATAATCGAAAATACTTTAGCAAACCACAGTTCCTTAGGGCATCAACTATTCCCTGATCATTTAGGGAAATCATGTCTCGTTCTTCATGCTCTCGTTATCTCCATATAATGACTATTTTGATCCGATGAATGTCTGAAATGCAACCATTAGACAAATTAGGATCCAATTTTTGCAAAAAATAGTTGAAAATTTGGGAGAAAAAAGTTGTCAAAATTTTGTTTTTACGCCCATTGCACCCCTCCATTAGAGAGAGTGCATTGCAATGCATACTTCCTTCTAGGTGTATGCAATGCAATGCACCTTTCGATATAGAAAGGATGTGTTGATCCAAAGAGCATAAAATAAAACCCTAGGGGCCTCAAAAACCAAAAAAAAAATCTCAAAATTGAAAATGAATGGAATGAAATGGAAGAGAACAAGGATAGCTCCTACCTGGTCTGGACGGTACGAGAATTGATCCATAGAATACTCCGCAATCAGCTGGTGAAGTTTGAGGTAAAAAACAGCTCCAAATCTCCAAATCAAAGGGTAAAAGTGAAATGGTAAAAATGAATTACAAAACTTGTTTTTATGTTTATTTTTTGCATATTAATCAAGTAAATGTTGGTTTTTTATTCATTTTATCCATGAATATGTATTTTTAATCCTCTTTGATGGAGTTTTTTAGCAGGTTGAACAACTGAAAGCAAAATTCAATGCGCTAAAGGGTAAATTGGATATCTTTGACCACAAAGAAAACTTTTGTTTCTTTTTTGAGCTTTGTTAAAAATGAAAAGAAACCCCCATAGAGTCCTCTTTAAACTCTTTTCAGACTCTCTAAACATGAAAAGATTTTCGAGCGCTTGTCTATTCCAGCTCATTAAAGGATTGGAAACGACATCTCTCTTGTACTATTACACTTTTTTGAACTTGAGAGATTATTTTACGAAAAATAACTTGTGTAGTTTCCTTTTCATCCCTTTTCAAACTCTCTAAACATGAAAATGGCCTAGTTGTCTTTGTCGTTAAACTTGTTAAAAACATCAAATAGCGACAAACTTGTCCATCTAGACAAGGTCGAGTTTCACCTTCGCTAGGCTCATCAAAGCATCAAATAGTGATGGGTTCACCCGAAGGGTGAATCATACAACAAGCATATGTTATCCTCCTCAAGATTGATAAAAATAAAGAGGTATTGGTCAGCAATGATTGGGGAAAATGGGAAAAAGTCGAGAAAACTTTTTGGTAGCGAGTCACTCTTGAACATGACACTTTCACCTCATCACGGTGACTATTTGGGTTGGGTTATTCAACTTGATGGTTATCACACCAATGGTCTATCACACCATCCATCACTTTTGTTTTGGGTCAATGCTACCAATTCATCTCAGTGTCGTCGATATGTTCAAGAGAAGTCATTCAGTTCAAACTTCATCCGTTGCAATACTGTTAACCTTCATTTTCATGACCGCCATTCCTGAACCTTATGTCGTTAGTCGATTCTCATCTCCAAAATCATTTACCTCGTTTTGTGTCATAGATGTGGGATACATCAAGGCCCTCATGCGACGAAGTTGCTTCTTGTCGGCATAAGCTCCTCATCCAAGAAGTTGACTTAGAAACACCCCTTCAGTGCCTTGAAGCTTGCATATATTAATGGCAGGTTTCTCACTTCTAGCAATAGGTTGACATCAATGACCTTCGACCGAAAGAATTTGTATAGTGTTCAACATCAAATAATTTATTCACACCATGTGAAATGTACTATAGTACCTTGAGGGTCATTTTCATTATCGGTGATTCCTCTCGCGTCTGTTAACAGCTTACATCATTGGTTGGTAATCAGACGATGTCTTTCCATGTTTGACTTTAGAACATCTACTCACATGGTTCAAGTTATACTTGAGCGAAATATTGAACGAGATTGAAGACCTCGGATCTAGTTTCATCCATCCGAGTTGCGATAGTTTCAGGAGTATCAAATCAAATGTACAATGGCCTTATGCAGATGGTCATCCTAATCATGGGTCTATATTTGTAGAAAAATGAATCTATATCTGTAGACGACTATCTCATTTATGTACATGTAATGAAAGTTTATAAGCTGAGCATGGGTCTGCCTCCCTTAGCTAATTCATGAGAAAAATCAAATTATCATGATATATGTATTGTAATTGCAGCATGTCACCTTCTGTTCGAAACCTCCTCTCCTCGTGATAAAGCATTTCACCCGACATATATATTTACGACTTCATGCTTTAGGGGGCAACTATTACAGACCTATTTGGGCACATCAAACCCAAATTATAGATGGGTACTATTAGGGCCTATCAACCCCTAGTGCAGTTGTTACATGCCCTAAAGAAGTTAGTCATCAGAATGCCTTACTCCCAAAGAAGTTCCATCACTGAAAACATCCAAAAACTACCTCTAAGAGGATCAGTGCAGGTAGGCATTCATTAGGGTGCGCTACAATGCAAACCATGTACTAACAGGGTCCTATGGAACGCACTTGGTCCCTCTTTGGCCTGTGCTGAGTGAATGTGGGCAAATTTCCGTGAGGGTTTAAAGATTCCTTATCCATTGGAAGCCTCTATAAGCTTCTCAATGCCACCTGCTCCTTTGAGTTCGCATTTGGATGAGAAAGGGAATTAGGAAACATCAATCCCCTATCCCTTCTTCCATGGAACTGATTTCTAAATTTAGAAAGGCATTCATTACCTCCATTAATGGCATAACCTCCTTCACTCACCTATAAATAGATCACTCATCTAAGAGATCAGGGCTGAAAAATATTGAGTTGTAAGGAGATGTGGGTGATATGAGATTAGAATTGAGTGCAGTTATTGTCACAGTGTTGGAGTATCTTGCTTTTCATGAGGTTGGTGAAGGATTGAATTGGAAGGATGACACTGGATTGAGCTCATATGGGTTGTAATATTTCCTCTTATCAATAAAGTTTTGAAGATTTTTTCCCTTATGCTTGTGTTATATGTTAATTCATTCATATGTATATCATGTTTTCGATTCCATGTTATTTATAAGCAATAGATCATTATGCTTTGATGGGTTTTTGTTTCTGTAGTTGTGAAGGTACTTCTCAAGCGACTTAAGTACAGGAAGGAGCAACGGAATCGTTCAAGGGAGATAAGGAATAAGCAGAAGTTACAAGTAGGTTCTATGTTCTCTTATTTTATCTGGTTTTTATAGGAATAGTTAAGATTGCTTTGTCTGTTGTTTCTAGACCTGCTACTAGATCTAAAGGGTTAGGCATTTGTCCAAGAACACTAAATATTCCTGAAATAGTCCCACTCCATCCACATGGGGCCCCTCCAATGTCCTCACCTCCCTTCCTTTACTTTCCTCTATGTAACCTCTACTTCAACCATATGTAACCACACTCATCCTGTCCTTTATAATTTATTGATTTTATATTTTTTGTTTTGGTTTTATTTATTTTTGTTATATTATAATATAGTTCTTTAATATATATTTTCATTTTATTTGTAATTTATTTTTTAAACATTTTTTAGACTTTATTAAAAACATAACTTTAATAAAATTTTCAGCACTTAGTAATTTCCAATAAGTAGGTACTTCTGGAGCCTAGACTTTGGAGGTTAATATTTTGAGTTTTACTCAGTGAAATGAGACAAGAGTTCATTGGAAAACTAATTCCAAGGAAAAGGATTGGGAAGTAGTTATTTGATCAGAATTGGTCATTAACTCTTCCAAAAAATTAGCAGAAGTTACAGCTCCGAATTTGCAACCAAAAATTTATGTTTTGAGTTTTATTTTGGGAATTTCTTGCTGTTGCAAATTCATTTTAGACTATCAATTTTGCGAAGAAAACTCCATATAGAACAATCGAAAGTAAGGGAAAGCACAAATTTGGTTTTATTAATTTCCAAATTAGATTTGAATTCGTTAATTTGTTTTTCATAAATTCTGAAATTTGAGTTTTCTCTTGATCTTTAATTGGTTTTAATTTTATTTTTTGGTTTTTTCTTTATGAAATTTGTGTCAAGCGATTAATCTCAAGGATTTGGAGCAATGGGGGATTGGAGCAGTAAATCAACAAAAAGAATTTTACAGCTCTCAAATCTGAATCTAAACTACCTTGGAACAAAATCCCTTTTTCAGATTTATTTTAAATACCGATTTGAATATTAGAAATATGGTTCCTCTTTTCTACAAATAGGAGACTCTTATCACTTTTGTGAGGGAGATTTTTGTTGTGGGATGAGAGGAATACTAAGATATGAGCTTGGGGATTTTCCTTTTAGAATTAAAACTATGTTGAAGAGGTAGATCTAGCACTATTGTTGCTCTATTCTCTATTAGTAGAGCTGAAACTCTTGGGACGATTGTTGGAGAGACACTTTGTGAAAGCAAAGCACGAGATACAAGTTTACCATTGTATTTCAAATACTATTGTTTGCAAATATAATTGTATTCTTATATGGCATATTTGTGTCAATAATTCAATGTTGTAGCACTATTGTTAGATATGTGAATTGTTGACTATCTGATCTTATATCACATGGATCTGCCATTAATTTATCAATTTTTTCTTGCATTTTATCAAATTTTGAGTAACTATTTACTCAGAAATTTGGCATCTTAAAACAATATAATTGTCATTAAAATTGTGTGAACTACTCCCAAGTTTTAATGGCTCATCATTCATCATTTTGATATATAAAATAGAGCATGTCTTGCACTTATAATATCAATTGTTAAAACTAATTCATAAACTTAATATTCATCATAAAAAGCATGTTAAATCCCCATCATATTTAAATATTTGCACTTGGTATTTAGAAGTTATCTCCTAGGTATCGAGTTAGACTAGTTTTCTTCATTTTTTTGTACTACATTTAGATTTAGAGATATATTATTTAATGCATTTTTAGAACTATCCTTACACATGAGCAATCTCATTGGTGTCTTAGTTGGGCCCTTGTGTCAGCTTAAGAACTGCTTTCTTGCAAGTTAGCTACAACAGTGTAAGTCTGATTACCTCTTATTATTTATGGTAATTGGAGACATCACATGTCAACGGGAAGAGTGAAATTGATTGGACCCATTTGTACCAGTTGGAATCATGATCTCAAATGGATAAGGGCTTTATTGGGACCCTGACCAAGTGATCTCCCATTGTTGATTTCGGTCATTTTTTTTCCATCAACAAACCTTATGAAAAAAATGTGACATGAGTAGAAGTATTCATAAAAGTGATTTGGTACTTGAAGGTGTACGACCTTTGTGGAGGAGTGCTTCTTTGAATATTTTCAACCTACCTTGTTGATTCTTCAATTGTTTAGAGTATCGTTCGTGGATCTTATGGGATCATTTCTTTTTTGGTCCTTCTTTTTGTCAGTGACATCTTTTACCTCATTGGATCTTCCTTTGAGTTCATTTTCATAGCTTATGGATTCTTATTTTTCTAGGAAATTTGTGCTTGACTCACCTTTCAAGATATTTTGGGGCTCTCTGTAACCCATGCCCACTTTGATTGATGGAAATATTTGAATGTTGAGGATGTTATCTAGTGTTTCAGATCCTTTAGCAAATCTAAGTTCATATCCATTTTAGCCTTTGTTTTCTCTAGATATTTTCTTAGAGAAACGACCTTTGCTTCTAAGTTTTCACATTTTGTTAGTTGATATGTAAGGATCTAATATTTTCTCTTTGCCTCTTAAAGTTTGGTTTTCAAAGGGTTGATGGGTTCTTCATTTGAATTTAGATCTTTCTCTTCATGCTTCTTGGATAGCTCACTTTTTAGATATGTATTATCATCCTCTACTCTATCATGACTCTTTTGTGTGTCCCTTAGCATCTTTAGGAGAATTTCTTAAGTTCTTTTTGCTTCTTATAATTGAGTCTTTTGGATATCGATGGATTCTTCATTAGAACAATGATTTGCTTTTTCTACATTCAACAATTGTTCCTTCAACTGATTTTTCTTCCTTCTAGTCTTCCATAGTGCATCCAGAGCATGAATCAATTCTTCTTCAAGGTCAACTACCCCTTCAACTTATTCCTTAGTATTATCTTTGTAATTGTATTTAGTTTCTATGGCCATGAGTATACATTCATCATGCTCTTCATCAGATGTTTGTTCATTGCTCTCTTATGATGAGCAATTTTGTTCTTTGGAGTGGAAGCTCTTCTTTCTACAAGATTTTCCCTTCCTATATTTATGAGGTCTACTACTATTTTCATCTCTTTCATTTCTTTATTTTTTTCTTTATATTAGAGACATTGAGAAGAAAAGTGACCGATTCTACTACAATCAAAAAATTTAAGAGACAACTTACATTTATATTTGTATATCCCCTTTTAGTTGCCTCAAAAATTGAGTTACCTCTAGATATGACTCATGAATGGAGAAATATTTATGTTATTTAGTTTTCTTTGAGACTTTGGGGACAATGTCCTTTACTTTTGGCGTCTCTTTTTGAATTTTATGTAGTTCTTCCATCATTAGTGAGTATGGGTCTTTCATCTCCTCAATTGCATAAATCTTGGCATTGAATCTCATGGGAATAGATCCCAATGCTTTCTGAGAAACAACTTATTCATCAAGATTTTCATTAAGACCTCTAATGGTGTTAACTACTTCATTAAATTTGAGAAAGGATTCTGCAATATTTTCATCCTCATTCATCTTTAGGTTTTCAAACCTCATCTTGTATGTTTTAATTTTAGCTTTTTTTACCTTAGCATATCCTTCTCCAAAGCTTAACCCATATCTCCTTGGAAAATTTGCAATGCCTTACCTTGACAAGTTCATATTGATTAAGACCATACATGAGTGCATTACTTTCCTTTGAATTGTTTGAGTAGGCCCTTCTTTCATCTAGATCTGTTGGAGGAGTTGTTAGAATTATGTATCCAACTTCAGTAGAAATTTATACAATAAGAAAAAATAAATAAGTGTCCATCCTTATATTCTAGAATGCATAATTTGTCCCATCAAAGATATGTGTTATGTTTGATAATAATCCATCCTTACTTGCCATTGATTCCTTTAAGATCTACCTTCTAGCTATTAGATTATTCCTAAAGAAACCCGCTCTAATACCAATTACTAATCATAAATATAATACTATGAGGAGGTGGGTGATGAATCAATATTCTATGAATTTTCACAATTATTTAGAAATTCAAAAACATTCAACAATACAACAATGCACCAATCACTAATATATTAAACATGGGATATTTACATGGAAACCCATATGAGAGAAAACCACAAATCTTCTTTTAATTGTAATGTAAATGAAAGCACCAACTTAAATTTAAGCTTTTGTGGGCACCAACCCCCACTTGTTTGCAAGCACCAACTTGTTGGAGACAACAACCCCCTGATCTTTACAAGCACCAACTTTCTTTGCATATTAGATCCATTTTTCATTCATTTTCAAACTCAAACTGACAGCAATTTTATCATAAGTGTTACACAGCAATTTGTCAGCGTCCCTGCTACCCCTCTCCCGCATCTTGGAGGACTCATTCTAGGACCTATGAGAAGTGACATGGCCTACAAATACTTGCATTGCATTCCCCTGAACATGAGCTTTGTTTTCCCTGAAGACATCTCCTACTAAAAAGCCCTAAAAATAGATCTTCTTCGATTGGCGTGGTTCCATAGTGCAGCGCTTGCGCCAAGGGGGAAAATCCTCCAAAGAGGGCATGCCAATTTCTGCTCTGTCATAGAGTCGCACCCATGCCAACCATAATCAGAGGTGTTTTTTAACAAATAAACGGTGGAATTTTTGTCCTAACAAATTCCTAGACTGCTATCTATCTTGAGTTGGGTGGTTCGGCTACGGATTTCCACAGAGAGGAAGTGGTTTGCCACCTCTCATGGAAGCTTCCTTGATGATATGGCCAATCCCATGATTATTGGCTATGATTCCAACTCCCCTTCCTCCATCTATAAAAGCTTGCCCATTTTCCTTTGCATGCTAGTTCCAGAGATTGAGAATTGTCAAATTTCCAAGAGCTTCATGCTGCAAGAGCCTTCTTGAATTCCCATAAGGCCAAATCCAAGAAAGGAGATTATTGTCCAAGAACCAAAGAGAGAGGCTTGTCCTTATTCCCGACAGGCTTTGCGAGACATGTGTTGCTGACTAACCGCCAAAGGAGAATCTGGCGTCAGAACTGTGGTTGTATTCTTCTTTGATTAATTATTAATGAACGACTATTGGTTATGGTTCCACCCTTATTATTGTTTATGATGATGAGTTATGTCCTTTCTGACTGACATATAGTTGCATATGCTGGATTTTATGCTTGTGTTTGTGTCATTTCTTGTATGTGCAGGTGTCCATTCATGGAGATTGTGAGGATTGTGATCTGTCGGAGCAAAGGAACGGGAGCACCACCTCTTCTACAAACAATAGCGTTGGAATCCAAGTAGGCCTTCATCACTGGTCTCTTTATTTGCAATTAGGAACTTGCACTATAGCGTTTGAGGATTTTTACTAGACCCGGTCTGCGCTAGTAGGGATCGCCTCTGTCCACAGAGGGGATTTACCTCCTCAACAATTTGGCGACTCTGTTGGGGAGCTTGTCTTGCCTTTTTGGTTGTTTCTTGATCTTTTACCTGCTTGGTCAGCCTTTTGGGCTAGGTTCTTTTGTTGTTTCTTACTTCTTGGTTTACCTAGTTATCGTTGGCCTGGTTTTGGATTGCTTATTTTTCATTTTGGCATAGCAAACTTAACTGGCATGCTTTTTTGCGTAACAGTCGCGTAAATTGGCGCTAGTTGTCAATATACCACCCGCGCCAATCCTTAAAAGGCGCTAGTTTCAGCCTGACACTCGCTCCAAGCCTGGGAACTGCTAAAGTTTGCTTGATTTTAAGCCTTCTGAGCTTGGTCTTTGTTTTGGATACATTTTCTCCACTGCTTGAGTGTGTTGGAGTCCTGTTTGACTGGTTTTAACCTTTGTCCTTTGGTTGCTTACCATTTTCTACCGATTTCACGTTTTTAGCCCTAGGGCATCTAGTGGCTTTATGTGTCAAGCCTTCCTTAGGAGTCTTTGGTATTTTATTAGTCTGGTCGACTTTCTGATTACTCCCTTGCACTCGTTTAGTGGTTGTTAATCATTTCATTGCATTGTTTGAGTGACCTACCTCTTTTTCACTTGAACTCCGCTTTGTTTCACTTTGGGCCTAGATTACACGACTCATTTGTGTCTTTGGGACTTTTCTCGGTTTTGAAGGACTGCTTTGTCATTTAGGGATCTGATTGTGCTTGTATTAAGTGAAATTTGCTTGTTTTTTCTCTCTTATTATCATTTCTCAAAATTTATTTATTGCATCTTGCCCTTAACATTAAAAGGAAAATCTCTTTTGCTTTTCCTTAGTTAATGTGAATTAGAGCTTTTCGTTGTTATTAGTGATTAGTGACTTTGAAGGAAAAACTTTTCAATTTCCATTCGCTATAAGGATTCTAGACACCACATATCTCCACAATGGTATGATATTGTCCACTTTGGGCCTAAGCCCTCATGGATTTGCTTTTGGACTTACCACAAAAGGCCTCATACCAATGGAGATATTTGTCCATCCTTATATACCCATGATCCTCCCCACTTCTAGTCAATGTGGGACTTTGGTCGTATACCAACAATCCTCCCCTCGAACAAAGGACCATCGAGTCTCCCCTCAAACGATTATCCAATCGTCCACTCTCTGCCAACCAGGATTCTCCGCTCCAATGCATTGGAAGCA